>CAUZXS010004159.1:0-17507 GCA_963585895.1 Sepioteuthis lessoniana
GAGGCACTACATTTTAGGAACATACAACCCAACTTAATTGAATTAATTTTGAAACAGTGCTAATGTACTTAAATGTCTTAAGCTTCTGACGCTATTTATAGAAACAAATTCGAAAATTTTATTTTCTATAAAACATATCCCCCCCTCCCCTATTCCAACTTTTTGATCATCACAGGAAGTGGTCAAGTGTGATTTTTACTTGCCTTTCCTATTTTTTGTTACCTACATTCTCTCTCTTACAGACAGCCATTAAAACTAAATACGAGGTGAGATACGCAAGACATTTTGGTACTTATGCATCTATGTGACCGCGATAAAGCCGAACTTTCACGAACGTTTCCGGGCCTATAACGGAAAGAATCGGAATATGCCGAAACGCATAGCAAATTTAAGCAAGCAGACGATACGCCTAGCAAATTTAAGCAAGCAGACGATACGCCTAGCAATATTTAAGCAAGCAGACGATAAAATAATTCAATCAATTTGTTGAAAAATTCTTCCAAAAAAAAAAAATTATTGGCAAAATTAAAAATTGTGAGCATCCTTGCCATTTAAAATAAAACGAGAAAAAGCTATGCCTGGAGATGTTGAAATACCAAATGCAGGACGTGGACTGCATTGCGCGAAGGGACGTTTTTCTCTTGGTCCAAACTGGCCATTGCTCAAATATCAAAATTGATATATCTGTGGTCCCACGAGATGGCTACAGTTAAAAATATAAGACGAGTGTGCGGCATCAACTCAGCGCATACCCTGATAGACTGGTCTTCATGCGTTTTGTCGGCATATTCCGATTCTTTCTGTTATCGGCCAGGAAACGCTCGTAAAAGTTCTGCTTTATCGCGGTTACATAGATGCATAAGTACTAAAATTTTTAAAGAATAAATTAATATTATATAACCGATAATATTTGTTATTTATTTTAAATTCCTACCATAAATTCATTTACAGATTATTAATTCATCTAATGATGATATATTAAATTATAGTCAGAAATTATCTTAATGTAATATAATAGACGAGGGAGTTCGGTTCATGTCTTTGGGTTTAGTTAGGCTGAGAACCTTTCGGCTCAGCACATGGGTTAGTTAGGTGCAACCTTGATGCAGGTGGTAACGCGTGCGCGCGCAGAGAGCGGACTTGTCACTCAGAGATGTCACAATAGCCTGAGATGATGAAACGGGTGACAAAGTGCAGGTGACGTCACGCACCGGAAGCGCGCGGAGGATTTTTGGGATTTGAAGAAAGTTAAGAGAGTTAAAACTAGACGCCGAACGAGAAGGTTCGACTTTTAAGCTCGCTGAGGCGAGACGAATTTGCGCGCCATGGGTGCCGCACGAAATGGGGGCCAGAGGAAGAAGCCTGCATAAAAAGATCGTGTCTCTCTCCTTATGTCGAAACCTTTAACTCAAAAGTAATAAAAAGGTTTCGCACCTGAACAAAGAAGTCGTTACGTGTTTTCGAATTTCGAGATTCCTATGTTCTCTATGTATATATGTTACCAACATTCGATGTCCATTTCGCACATGGCCATATTCGTGTATATGGCTATGTAACATTAAGACGATAGAATTAAATAGCGTTTTTATTGTGTTTCATATATTTTGTTTGTAATATTATGTGCGTTATATCTAAGTCCTGATCTGCATTGGCCCAGTCAGCTGGGGCTGCAGAATACACTGACTGTATCTCTCTGCAAAGAGGTTAAACCCCACCCAACGAATGTCCTGAGGTGAGGCTCCAGTAATCCTGGAGCTTTGGGGAATACGGAGTACCCCATTATTGCCATCGCTCCCCGGTTCACTCTGGTCCGGAGTGGTAGCATATGATAGGGTCCTATCTATGGGTCAAATAGAACTGTTTTAACATTGAACTGTGTGTAAACAAAAAACTGTGTACTTATGCTAAAAGAATTGTTTGAAATTGAACTTTTTGAACATTTAAGTAAGTGTAAACTCTGATAGGGTCCTATGTATAGGTCAAATAGAACTAAACTGTATTGTCTGAAATAGAACTGCTTTTGACATTTTAACTGCGTATTTATGCTAAATTGAATTGTTTGAAAAATAACTCTTTATGTATATAAAAATGGATTTGGCATTAAATAACCTACAAAGGTTGATATGCCATAAAACCAAACCAAACCTGATCAGCATTTTTATAAGTCAGGTTCTATTTGTATCCTCCTAGGACTTTAAAAAATGGTATGGGGTATATTGTGATTTTTTATGTGTTTTGAAGCTATCTATCTATCTATCTATGAAACGGGTAATGAGAAGAACTGCAGAAGGAAGAAGACGAAGAACAATCCCTATCTTCTTTGCCACCATTCAGTCTTTGCGTTGCCCTTTTATTCGTGTGCAGTGATTTATAAGAGAGTGCATTCAGACTGACACAGCTTTGACATCTCCGCCATTACCGACCTGTTAGCACTTGGCGCCAAAACCGCTTTAATGTTTCCGTCTTGCTTCTCGTCGTTCTACGCCACCTTTCTCACTCAACAACGCATGCGTAGATGCACCTTACACGCGCATTCTCCCGTCAACTCTTTAATTGTCAATAAATGCAAGCAGTCACCTCGCCTATCTGAACCTCACATTTTACGCCATTTCAAGCAGCGAAAACTTCCCGAATGTTCAATGTAAAACCAGAAAAGTTGAATGTTTGTACAGAATTAAAAAACCGTGATAATTTGCGTTCATTCTTTTTTAATGCACACACACACACACACACATACAAACACACACACACACACACATATGTATATATATATATATATATATAGGATGCTATAGAAATAATAAATCTTACTTTATAAACTCTCACCTGTGTGGTACTAATGAACTTCGGCAGGCATCTATCGCCAATTTTTCAGATACCATCAACAGCCCAGTCGGCTGGGACTGTAGAATACACTGACTGCAACTCTGCAAAGGGGTAAGAGCCCCCACCAACGAGTGTCCTGGATATGATATTAAACAATCTGATGGTGAGGCTCCAGTAATGCGGAAGCTTTAGGGAATGTGGAGTACCTCTTCATTGCCATCCCTCTAAGGTCACTCTGGCCCGGAGTGGTAGCACCTGAAAGGGTCCTATCTATGGGTTAAATAGAACTGTAAGACATTTAAGCTGTGTGCAAACAAATCACTTATGCAAAATTGAATTGTTGAAAATAGAACTGTTTGATCATTTAACTGTGTGGAAACAAATGCCTGATGTTTAATTGAATTGTTAATGATGCATAATTATACTTGGAACTATTTGACTTTTATTTATGTGTACAAATTATATACAGGGTGTTTCAAAATAGATGAAACCCATTAATATGATAATTTATATTGCATCAAGTCATCTTTCATCTGAGTCTTAAAAAGCAATCATATCTCTTTAGGAAGGTCAAACCTGATGGTAAGGGCAGAAATTGATTGACTTTATCCTAGAGTGCACATGAAAGACCAAGTTCTTGGGAACGTCTTCGGGGGGACTTTTTCGGACTCCTTCCGACAGAATCTCTTACCGCATCCTAATCGTCAGGACATCTAACAGTCAATTTCCTACTAGATCTGGGATTTTCTGACTTCTTGTTGAGGTTGTTTACTGACCCTGTGGTTGGAAATTTATGTATCAACGATGACATTTGGTTTAATTCTTAAGTTAAACTTCCTGCAAAATTTTCCTTACACAGTTTTAAAGGATTTTGTCTCCAAATAAGTAATGACGCAAAATACTGATCTGGCATTAAATAACCTACAATGGTTGATATGCCATAAAACATTATCATTAGTTGAATTATTAGCAATCACATGAGTCCCATGTATATTCAGACACCCAATATATCTAACATATGTGTATAAACCAGATCTGGCATTAAATAACCTACAATAGTTGATATGCCATAAACCCGAACCAACCAGACAAATACCATCAGTCACGATAATGGTTTGGACCGGTGCATACCATGCGTTTGCTATTAAAACGCTTTTTAAGACTGGTGAATTTATAATTGCAGCACTCAGAGCTTTTCGTGCTCATTTCGTGTTCGGTCGGAATGATGCTGTTTTGGATAGAATTTTCAACCCCTAGCAGTACCGATTTTTTACCTGGATCAGCGTCATTCAGACGTAACAATAAATGAGCACGAAAAGCTCTTCTCTGTATAACAAATACAGATTCTCCAATAACATTTCAATAGCAAACGCACTGTATGCACCGGTCTAAATCACCATCGTAACCGATGGTATCTGAAAAGAAAATGGTGAAACATGAGCTAGATAGAGTTACCGTTGCCACTTGCCCTGCATAAATTAGTGGTGTATTTTTCCTGCACCCGGCATATATAATTCTATATACACTCCTTCTAAGCCTAATATAAACCTCCCAATTGAAAAACTCATGAGCCAGGTGTTTTATATAAGTCAAACGTCTTCTTCCGAGGCAGGACTCAACTCACTTTTTTCAAATCCCCCCAAAATCCTCCGCGCACGCTTCCAGTGCATGACGTCATTCACATACCCTGGTCCTGGGATTTCCATTTTGACATCTGTGAACGACACATCCTCCCCCCGCGCGCGTTAACACCTGCGCTCAAGTTTGCACCTAACTAACCCATGAGCTGAGCCGAAAGCTTCTCAGCCTAACTAAACCCAAAGGCAAGATATATAAAACGAAATCCCTCGGCCATTATATTACAAAAGATCAGTTTGAAAATTATTTGTTAAAGATAGAAATAACTGATACCATATAACTGTGTGTAACTTCTCCCTCCAGCTATGGATAAATAGTAGGACGGACTAGGTTCTTCAGCCTTGGTGAGGCAACTAGTCTAGGAGAAGGAAAACTCTGAATTCAAACCTGTTAAACTCCGCTTAAAAATTGACCTTGTGTCATATCCTGCCCGAGCGGAGGGGTTGGTAAATAGTACCATATAACTGTGTGTAAATTATTTGCATTAAGAATTATTACTTGAAGCTATAATTGTTTACTAACGATTATTATTAGTTACTTGAAACCATACAATTGTCTATATAAAAATAACTATTATTAAATAGAAATAATTATTTGAAACACTATAATTATCAGTGTTAGAAAAGAATACTTGAAACCATATAACAAATCAAACACATCTATTTGACCGATAAAAAGGTCTCTAACAGATGCCCCCTCTCAGGATGAAAGTGGACCTGGGAGTAATGGCAATAAATGGGTAGTTTCAAGAGCTCTTGAGCTGGAGTCTCTCCTTCGGATGTAGCATAGTGTCATGTGTGGGACACCCTTCTTTGAGGATGTCTTACTCTTTAAAGGATACAGTCGGCGTTGTCACTTGGTTCAAGACTGAGAGGGGATCTAGCGAGGATCGAACTCACTGATCTGTGTGACTAGCTTTATAACCATTATGCTATAACGATAGACTCTTTGATAATTTTTTCCTTGCACAAGACATCTTCTAATTTAGCTTGGTTTTATTTTTGTTAATGGGATTATTAATGAAATCTCTAAAAATATTTTATTTGTTTATTTATATATAAAAAGAAAAAAAATGTGCTGCTGACTCGAGCCATCTTTTGTTATCTATTTTCAAGGAACCGAGAGAGTACATTAAAAAGCAAAAATTGAAAGTGACGTAATTCATTAGTGGCAAAGAGATATGGCGCTGATAGTTTGACAGGGGAAAGCAGGAAACTCATCACAAAATAAAAGAAAGGTTGGGGAGATATTGAAGTCGTTTAATAAAGGAGATATTTAATTTAGTTCTGAAGTTCATTGAAACGAAATCCATTTAATAAGAAGCAAAAAAAAAAAAAAAAAATATTTAGAAATGAAATGACAAATATCTGTGTGTATTAAAACAAATATGTGAACGTAAGCGCTATTTGTAGACGGAACTTAATAGATTGATTTTATCGGCTTGTCAACCTGTCTAGGGTTATTTTATGCCAAGAGATTAGAGAATCACGTTCATTGTACGTTTGAAGAATACACTGACTGGACCTCTGCAGAGGCCTAAGCCCCCCCACCCACGAATGTCCTGATATGACACTAAACAGTCTGATGGTGAGGTCCCAGTAATGCTGGGGCCTTGGGGAATACAAAGCCCCCCTTCATTACCATGGCTCCCAGGTCCACTCTGACCCGGAGTGGTAGCACCTGATAGGGTCCTATCCATGGCTTAAATAGAACTAACAGCATACTTATGCTAAATGGAATTGTTTGACTAAACGGTATAGCTTGAAATAGAAATGTTTTTGACAATTAAACCGTACTTACATTTAAACTACGTGCTTATGCTAAACTAAATTATTTGAAATAGAACTGTTTTTGGACATTGAAACAGTATTTACACAAAACTGAATTGTTTAACATGGAACTGTTTTGACATGTAACTGTGGGTAAACAAAATCTGTACTTATACTAAACTGAATAAGCTAAATTAGAACTGTTTGATCAGAATTAAACTGTACTTATATCTAAACTGCGTGCTTATGTACTTAGAACTGTTCTGACATGTAACTGTGCATAAACAAAATCTGTACTTTTACTAAACTGAATTAGCTGAATTAGAATAGAAATATTTTTTATAATTAAACTGTACTTACATTTAAACTGCATGCTTATGCTAAACTGAATTGTTTTAGATTGAACTATTTTTGACATTGAAACTGTACTTATACTAAACTGAATTGTTATATATAACTGCTTGGATAGTTTGAAAAAGAAATGTTTTTGACAATTAAACTGTGTACTTATGCTGAACTGAATTGTTTTAAATAGAACTGATTATTTACATAAAAATGGATTTGGCGTTAAATAACCTACAAAGATTGATATGCCATAAAACCCAACAAACCAAACCAAACCAAACCATCATTGTACGTTATTTTTAAGAGATTTTTTTAATTCTATAAACGGTCCTATCAAATACAGATAATTTTCAAAACAGTTTCTATTCGACACATAGATTCGACGCTAACAGATACAAATACTCCCGGTCAGAGTGGACCTGGGAGCAATGACAATGAAGGGGTGTTTCATACTCCACTAGATCTCCCAGCCTGGTCAGCTGGGGCTGTAGAATACAGCTGCATCTCCGCAGATGAGGTAAGGCCCCTCCAAGGAGCGTCCTGAATGTGACATAATACAATCTGATGGCGAGGCTCCAGCCTTGGGGGTTTGTGGGATGTGGAACACCTCTTCATTGACATCGCTCCCAGGTGCGGCCCGGAGTGGTAGCACCTGATAGGATCCTATGTATGGGTCAAATAGAACTGTTTTTGATATTGAAACTGTGTACTAATGCTAAACTGATTTGTTTGAAATAGAATTGTTTTTGACATTGAAACTGTACTTATGTTAAACTGAATTGATTGAAATAGAACTGTTTTTAAATAGGACTAAACTCTGTACTTATCGTAAACGGAATTTCTTTTACATAGAACTGATTTTGACATTGGAACTGTGTACTTACGCTAAACTGAATTGCTTGAAGTAGAGCTATTTTGACATTTACCTGAACTACTTTGTCCTTTATCTGTTTGTAAACCAAAAAAAAGTATACGTATTCTTAATTGAATTGTTTGAAATTTAATTCGGCGTTAAATGACCTGAAAAGGGTTGATACGCCGCAAAACCAACCAACCAACCGACCGACCGACCAACCATTATACATGAGGCAGTATATCTTTTCCTTCTTCCTTGTAGATTTGTATCCTTCTCTGTATTTTCTTAGTATTTAATTCAGTGGCATCATTGTCACATTACCAACAGCAGTGGCGAGAATACGTCTCCCTGGAAAATGCCTTCTTGGATTTTAATTTCTGCAAAGGTTTGTCCTTCTACTGATAGTTCCACGCTCTTGGTTCCCATGCCTTTCGTAATGAAGCTTACGACTTTCTCTGATATCTTGGACATCTTCGGACATTTTCATGTCCATGTTGGCTGTGATGAATCCCCGTAGCGTCGTGACTAACGTACTGGACTGCAAAATCGTCGTAAACAAGATCGAACCCCAGTCGCGTAATTATGTTCATTTTCGGACTTATATTCTTAGAAAATCCCTTAACCCTCTAGCAATGTGCTAAATAATATCGAGAGTGTTCGCTAATGGTCCGGGAGACCGGTGTTCAATTCCAGGTTGAGTCATCCCAAAGACTCAAAAAATGGTACTTGATACCCCCTTGCTTAACACGCAGCATTAAAAGGTACGGATCAAGGGTAAGAGAAGCAATTCCGGGGAAAAAACGTAGCGCCCTTCCCTACACCTCCGTATAGTAGCTATTGTAAACAGAGCCTCGGTTCACCCTTGACTACGGTCGGCCAACTTACTTAACTTATATATATATATATAATCTCCATGCAGTTATATTGTAACAAGTATTCCTACCTACTTGTCTAAATTTCTGAGACGAAGCTCGATGATTTTTATCATTAAGGGATTTCAGACTATTGTCTTTATCTTTATAGTTATTTCCACAACGTTGTTTGAGTTGTTCTTCCACCGGTCTTATCTGAAGACCACAACAATATGTTAAGTAGAATATATTGATTTAATTTAGAATACGTTAACTAAAAGTGTCGACCACTTTTTATCCCCTACAGAAGGGTCAGATTACTTAAATAAAAAAAGAGGTATCCTGGATGGGACAGTAAACTACATCTGATGTCGAGGCTCCCGTTCTGGAGATTTGTAGTGTCGAGTCGCACTTTTATGATTATTATTCTTTGTTTTTAGTACTTGAATACCATTTAGTTGATTTGGTTTGTTGGGTTTTATGGCATATCAACCATTGTAGGTTATTTAACGCCAAATCCATTTTTATGTAAATATGTTCTATTCAAAACAGTTCAGTTTAGCATAAGTACACATTTTAATTGTCAAAAGCATTTTTATTTCAAACTATTCAAGCAGTTCCATGAAACAATTCAGTTAAGTGTAAATACAGTTTTAATGTCGAAAAACAGTTCTATTTGAAATAATTCAGTTAAGCATAAGCACGCAGTTTAAATGTAAGTACGGTTTAATTGTCAAAAACATTTCTATTTCAAGCTATTCAGTTTACTCAAAGAATTCAGTTTAGCATAAGAATGCTGTTAGTTCTATTTAACCCATAGATAGGCTCCTATTAGGTGCTACCACGCCGGGCCAGAGTGGACCTGGGAGCAATGGCAATGAAAGGGTACTCCACATTCCCTAAACTTCCAGCACTGCTGGAACTTCACCATCAGATTGTTTAGTGTCATATCCAGGACACCCGTTGGGGGGGGGGGTCTTACCCCTCTGCAGAGAACCAGTCGGTGTATTCTACAGCCCCAGCCGACTGGGCAAACCATTTAGTATTCAAATAGATCTGTATAAAAATTATTTGTATTCGATAGGACTGTCAAAGAAAACACACACACAAAAAAAGAAAAAAAAACGATACAAAAAAAGTAAATATGAACATACAATGAATGCGTTACAAAATAACCCTTTACCGGTTGATATGCCGTTAAAATCAATCACTTTCAATGTGGCCTTTAAAAATGTTTCGTTATCTTTACTTTAGGATGGATATAAATGTGTGTGGGTGTGGAGAAGAGAGAGGAGAGAAGGAGAAGAGTATTCTGCTCTTGAATAGTTTTTCTCAGTAAATGACACGAGCATTTAATTCCTGAAGGATGAATCGGGCGAAACCCTCTATTATTTGGCAAATGTCTTACTCGATAAATAACAAATGAGATTCTTTTTTTTATTTCTTTTCCTGTTCATAACATTTCATTTAATCTTCTTTCCCGCGTTTTCTAATTCACTTGATTTTTCATTTATAACCAGTTATTATCGACACTGGGTGGGGTGGGGGTACAGAAAGAACATGACGGGACAAGTCGAGGGGTGCGGATGAGAGTCAAAGAGAGAACAAATCGGAAACAATTGACGGTAGTTCATAGACCCTCACCCTTTATACAAACATTCTTTTTTCTTTTTTTCTTTTTTTATTCCTTCACCTTTTCAGTTGTAACTACATCGAACCCTTGGCCGTTCGTTCAGCGATGGATTTGTATTGCGCAAAAAAAAAAGAAGAAAAGATAAATGGCAACGATTTAGGAAGAGCAAGCCAATTGTGAGATTTTTGCATTTGTGCTGATAGAGGTGGTGGGGTGAAGGAATGAAACTGCAATTCTCCCTCTCTCCCTCTTTTTCTCTCTCTCTCTCTGTGTTTTCGGTACTGGCCCACCCCTTTCTTATCATCGGCCCCCGACGGCCATAGTACTTCACTTCACTCGCTCAAATTACTTATTGATTTAGTCGAGCGGACACGACTGTACGGCTTTTTATCAATCGCTTAATTTCATCAAGAGATAATAATGTTTCGTGATTCATTTTGATTTGCTCTCTCTCTCTCTCTCTCTCTCTCTCTTGTTTTAGCTGTTGTTCTTGTTATGGCGGTTCGCTTTTTGTTATTGCAAAAGTCGTGGGCGCTTTTGCTAAGATTCTATTTACTCTAAATAATTTCTTCTCGCTCTAAAGGATTTTTATTACCGTTCGTCATCATCATCATAAGCAATATTGCCGAATAATCTTTATTACCATCATCATCATCATCATCATCTGTTGTAATGGGAAGACAATAACTTATGTATAAAAATATTCATCTCTATTCTTTATTACGAAATAGTCGAAATTAGCGTGAAGAGAGAGATTGAGAGAGTCAGGAACGGCGAGGATATACACAGAGAGAGAGAACAGGAGAGATGATATATTCAGAGAGCCTTTCTTCTTCGTTCTGCCTCCACGAGGCTGTCACAGGGCCAACTTAAAATATCTAATCACCTTCGTTTCTTCTTCGTTCTGTGATCATATTAGCTTTCAACATAAGCGAGTCTTGTACTTTTAGACTTTTATCTACTTCTTCACCCAGGGCCGTCTGGCCCTCCTGGATCAACACCTAGGGCGACGCGACGTCGAGTTTCTTCTCTGCTCTTCTCTCTGCTCGGTCTCACTCTGCTGACTGCTCTATGTGACTCTCTCGTGGGGGTTTAAAAACTTCCGTCGTTATATATATTTTCGGACACATACACACTCTTCCTTTCGATATCCCACTTATGTAATTCACGTAGCATTTCCGCGATCTTTTGTTTACTTTAGGACACAGGTGCATATCCTGTTTTGAAATCCATGAACTTACATGGCCTGTCAAAGTTCTATATGTAACACATCATCAACATAGGCATTATTGCTAAATAATCTTTATAACTGCAATCATCATCATCATCATCATCACTATTATAAGCATGATATAATTACTGCCATTAACAGGGTAGAGTGTTCACCAATGACTAGGTCGAGTCATGCCTAAGACTCAAAAACGGTACTTGATGCTTCTTAGCTTAACACTCAGCATTATAAGGTACGGATCAAAGGTAAGTGGAGCAATCCAGGGAAAGGAATACCGCCTTTCTCTGCACATCGATTTAGAAACTATTGAAAAATGAGCCATCGGGTTGCCTTCGACTACGGTCGCCAACTTTACTCTTTTTTTTTAAGTATACGTCCAATGTCTAATCATTACTTGTGTTTGCTTTACAAATAAACCATTACTTCCTTTGATCATCTTCCTTCTCATATCGTCTATTAATACCATCTTCTCCTCTTAATTCTTCTTCTTAATATTATTATTATTGAATTTTTCACACCAGCGTTAGCAGATGGTTTTTCGGAGGTGCCCGTGGTGTAATGGTTATCGTCGTAGGAAATGAACACGGCGACAAGAGTTCAAATCCTGGACGAGACTGATTGCATATCACATAGCACTAATACCCTTGGGAAAGGTATGAATCCAATTATTCTCCCTCCAGCTATGAATAAATAGTAGGGTAGACTAGGTTCTTCAGCCTTGGTTAGGCAACTAGTCTAGGAGAAGGAAAACTCTGAATTCAAACCTGTTAAACTCCGCTTAAAAATTGACCTTGTGTCATATCCTGCCCAAGCGGTAAATATGGTTAGCAGATGGTCTTTCACTGGAGTTTGATATTTGTCACCGCCTCCCACCAGACAGGACTTGACACAAGGTCAATGACCTGAAGGTCGAATTATAGTGGGGGTTTAGAGGAGGGGAAAGTCGGGTACGAGCCGAGGCTCGAGCCCTGCTGGACTATGCTGCTCTTCGGCCCATTTAGTGCAATAGAGGGTCTTTCACTGGAGATTGAGTGACGGCAACTCTTCTTAGATATCCAGCACTCTCCTCAGTATTCTGGCTGATCTCAACAATTCTGTAGTCTGCTTGGTCTCCGCTCGTTTTCTGATTTCAATCCTTTTTACCAAGCCTTTTGGGACTGTTCCGAACCAATTACAGTTAGTATTACTGTTACTCTCATGTTCCATCGCTTTTTTAGTTCGCTGGCAAGGTCTAAGTATTTATCTCTCTTTTTGTTAAGGTCTGGACTTCTAGCCGGGATTGGGTGATCTGTTTGCATGTCAAATTCCCAGAGAAATTTATGCGTCTCATTCTCCAGGATAGTTTGCAGTTTTTACCCTTTTCTAGTCAAATTTCTATTTCTTGTTAAGTGTTAAGTGACAATAATCTGGAGGTTGCTGGTTCAATTTTAACTGCAGGCGAGTAACAATACATGAATACTTAACATTTCTACTTTGTTATGGTAAACCTATTCAGAGCCAGCAATCCCCGTGGGTTAAATAAAGGACGCGGGTCGAAGTTCCGTGTTGGCTCCCGAGTTCGACAAGAAACACCTGAAGAAGGTTGGAGGACACATCGGCCGAAACGTTGTTAATATATAACAATAAAAATGAAGACAATTGTCCGAAAACTCTGAATGATAAGAATTCATCAAATGTATGACCATCCGTACAAGAAAGACTCCGCCATTTTTGACTTGATTCCAAGCAAACTTTCAGAAATTATCAGGGTCATCGCTAATAAGGGTTCAAGCTTTATTTGGCAAAGATTACTTTATTGTTTTTATTTCCGTCCTCTAAATGCAACTTCTTTTGCCAATAAAACGTAACGTAGAGCCAAAAGTTAACGCTGTACATATATTATACATCATTATTGATGCATCAGGATGGGTCATCGGTGATGTTTCCTTTGGGTTCACGGGGGGGGGGGTTCGGGTCTTGCAACATCAGACCCCCTCGCCCAAATGGCCTAGTTGGCATTGATCTTACGCAGACTCTCATCCTGGCAGCTAACCTGCGTATCTTTCACACGAGGCAAACGACTGCGCGCGTATTTTTTATTTCTAAAAATAATATAGTGTGTATATAAACGTGCGTTTATATGTGTGCATGCGTCAATGTACGTGTGTTTTCGTGTGGGTTCAATATAAAATTGATAGGTTTGTTTTGAGTTTTACATACTTATAATCTTTGTAATTTGAAAGCTAAATTGGTGTTTGTAAATATTTGATGATTATCCAATAATCGTCAAGTAAGACTAATTTGATTATTAGTTTCGAACGAAAAGTCCTGTTGTTTTTTAGTGTGATATATAATTTACATCTATTTAATGAGATATTACTGATTGAGTCATATATGAGTAAAATTTTTCTTCAGTCACAATAAGAGCAGGCACGTTATTAATATCCCAGGCTGTCATATATAGATAGATAGATAGATAGATATGAACAGACCATAGATAGATAGATAGATATGAATAGACGATAGATAGATAGATAGATAGATAGATATGAATAGACCATAGATAGATAGATAGATAGATAGATATGAATAGACCATAGATAGATAGATAGATAGATAGATAGATAGATAGATATGAATAGACCATAGATAGATAGATAGATATGAACAGACGATAGATAGATAGATATGAACAGACGATAGATAGATAGATAGATAGATAGATAGATAGATATGAATAGACCATAGATAGATAGATAGATAGATATGAACAGACCATAGATAGATAGATAGATAGATAGATAGATATAAACAAACGATAGATAGAGAGATAGATAGATAGATATGAACAGACCATAGATAGATAGATAGATATAAACAAACGATAGATAGATAGATAGATAGATAGATAGATATGAACAGACCATAGATAGATAGATAGATAGATATGAATAGATCATAGATAGATAGATAGATAGATAGATAGATCGATATGAACAGACCATAGATAGATAGATAGATAGATATGAACAGACCATAGATAGATAGATAGATATGAACTGATGATAGATAGATAGATAGATAGATAGATAGATAGATAGATAGATATGAACAGACGATAGATAGATAGATAGATAGATAGATAGATAGATATAAACAAACGATAGATAGAGAGATAGATAGATAGATATGAACAGACCATAGATAGATAGATAGATAGATATAAACAAACGATAGATAGATAGATAGATAGATAGATAGATATGAACAGACCATAGATAGATAGATAGATAGATATGAATAGATCATAGATAGATAGATAGATAGATAGATAGATAGATAGATAGATAGATAGATATGAACAGACCATAGATAGATAGATAGATAGATATGAACAGACCATAGATAGATAGATAGATATGAACTGATGATAGATAGATAGATAGATAGATAGATATGAACAGACGATAGATAGATAGATAGATAGATATGAATAGACCATAGATAGATAGATAGATATGAATAGACCATAGATAGATAGATAGATAGATAGATATGAACAGACCATTGATAGATAGATAGATATGAACTGATGATAGATAGATAGATAGATAGATAGATAGATAGATAGATAGATATGAACAGACCATAGATAGATAGATAGATATGAACAGACCATAGATAGATAGATAGATAGATAGATAGATAGATATGAACAGACCATAGATAGATAGATATATAGATATAAACAAACTGAGATAGATAGATAGAAAGATAGATAGATAGATATAAACAAACGATAGATAGAGAGATAGATATAAACAAACCATAGATTGATAGATAGATATATAGATATAAACAAACTGAGATAGATAGATAGAAAGATAGATAGATAGATAGATAGATAGATAGATAGATAGATTCTTTTGGATTCGAGCAAAAATGATAAAAAAAATCTCTTTATCACATTTGCCTCTCTATATTTCCTATACAGTTTTTCATTCAGAAAATGATGTAAATATCTGAAAGTTTGTTGAACGTAACGTCTGCGGGTGTAAATTTAAAAAAGATAAGGTAAAATGAAAAAATTCAGTACCAAATTTATACCTTTGGTATATTTCTCAATGTGTAGTATTATCATGCATACTAATATAAATTTAAGACTGATGAGAGACGCTTACTTTTTCGGTAAAGATTGGTATTGTACTTCAGAATGACAATAATATCTTATAAGATCGTTGGTTGGTTGGTTGGTTGGTTGGTTTTGTTTTACGGCGTATCAACCCTTTCCGAGTCATTTAACGCCGAATTAAATTTTAAACAATTCAGTTTAGTATAAGTATAGTTTTTGTTTACAAACAGTTAAATGTCAAAACAGTTCTATTTCAAATAATTCAGTTTAGTATAAGCATTTTTTTTTTTCAGTTATCACTGGGTATCACTTTTGAATTTTGTTATTTACATTCAAAGAGAACTGGTGTTATTTACAAAGTTCGAAGCGATGATTTCTCTAATCGGATATCGTTGGCCGCTGGCCCCAGGGACGGTCACCTAGCATCCTTGCCGGGAAGTTATCTTTCTCCTCTTAATACAGGGTGGAACTATAAAATGGACGTCCTAAAGAAAACAACACTACAGCTTTATTTTAAAACTTTTATTGAAAAAATCAATTCAGGTAACTTGATTATGTAGTAGAGCTGACATCTATTCAATGTAGCCGCCTTCAGCCTCAATCACCGCTTCGATACGGATCCGGATCTTGGAGCATGCCTTTTCTACAAGCGCCAGCGGGAGCTCGGCGAATACTCGTCGGATGGCGGCGATCAGGCTGGCTTTGATGTTGTGGAAGGTCATGTTGGTGATATTCTCGACGTATGACCAAACGAAGTAGTCCAGCAGGTTCAGGTCAGAGGAGTAGGGGGGGCAGTGAGAGAAGGGTACAAAGTCGTAGCACTCCTTCTGAAGCCAAGCCTGGGTCTCTTTGGACTTGTGGGCCGGCGTCGAGTCCTGCTGACACACCCAGGGTCTGCCACCGGCCACCTGATTGCACCAGGGGATCACCACACTCTTCAGCACATCCAGTTACTCTTTGGTGTTGACTTTCAAGCCGACTTTCGAAGATATGAGGTGGCATGATATGGCCCTCGCTTGAAACCACACCAAAGATCATAACCGTAGCCGGAAACTTTGTTTTTATCACCCTGGGCACGTTGAACTGTCCGGATTTGCATTTTGAAGGTGCTGGCAATGGTCCTGCTGTCATAACTTGGATCGGTAGAGAGCATGAGTAGTACAGCAGCGCATCTCCGATCTTGCTCGTTGAACATTGTGTCACTTTCAGACATGATAGAAGGCTCCTATCGCTCTTGGGATTTGTACACAACTGGCCAACTAGTAGATGGTCTGAAACAAAAAAAGAAAACCGGTTTTCATTAAACGGAAATGGAATCATATCTTCTTTTCTAGGGCGACAATTTTATCGTTCCACCCTGTACTTGGTCTCAGTGGGCCATCAGCACCAGGTCTTTACTAGCTTGAAGGATTAAGTTTATTGCTTAGTGCCTGAAGAGCTTCATTATGGGAATGCCAACGAGGTCAAGAATCTTTGTACCTGTTGCAACGTCTCAATTTGTGAGCGGCCCTCATCATAAAACGGTTTTGTGGCATATTCTAACACGGTAAGATGTCAGATAAATACCAGCAGATATAATAGGAAAGTAAAAGTTTATCAATTTATTCATCTAAAATTTATTATATTCATTGTGTACTACGAGAACCAATAATTCTTATAAATATATTATTAACTTATCTTATAAATCTATATAAATTACTTATTATTATTTATTCCTATGGATTTGAGCTAGTTTTTCTTTACTGATATAATTCTTATTAGCCGGTCAGTATTTTAATTATCTTTCTTCTTCATTATTCTTTGCTGTTCTCACCACACTCACAAAATGCCGCACAAATAGGATGTTTTACTGTAGAAATCCATACACACGACACGAGGTTAACGAATGCATGGACAGCTATTGATAGGCTCTCGATCATATGGAAATCAGACCTGACCGATAAAATGAAACGCAGTTTCTTCCAGGCAGCGGTCGTGTCGATACTGTTATATGGATGCACTACTTGGACGCAAACTAAACGGCTGATGAAGAAGCTAAACGGCAATTACACAAGAATGTTGCGAGCAATATTGAACAAGGCCTGGCGGCAACACCCCACAAGACACCAATTATACGGCCACTTGCCTCCCATCACGAAAACTATACAAGGTAGACGAACCAGACATGCAGGACACTGCTGGAGAAGCAAGGACGACCTCATCAGTGATGTATTCCTATGGACCCCCGCATATGGCTGAGCAAAAGCA
>CAUZXS010004161.1:0-132500 GCA_963585895.1 Sepioteuthis lessoniana
GCTTGGCTCACTAAGTCCATTTCCTCGAATGACAACCATCCATTAAGCGACAAGTGCCTCTTGACATTTGAGTAACATAAGTCATGATAATTTTTACTTTTATGCTTACATATCCCTATGGAGCCTCATGTATGTATTAATCCAATTCCTCTCCAACACGAGCAAGATATGACACAGGGTCAATTTTTAAGTAGAGCAAAGCTGGTTAGAATTCAGATTTTTCAAATAATCCCCATTGTTAATGAGGGGATGTCAACAGAGTCCAGCAATTTTAGCCCTACCTTCAATCATTCAATCTCAGATGGGCCTCCAACTAAAAATCTGATCCACTATTACATCCTCCTCATGGTAGAGGGTTTAGGTATACAAAGTTTGAACTCAAAGTTTGGTTCTTTTCCATACATTGAAGAGCTTAGTTGCAGGGAACTTTCCTTCCTCTTAGACAACACCAGATTCTAATCTAAAAGGGCAACAGGTTCATTTCCTGATGCTTGAGACTTGAACCAAACAGGGAAAATGCTGATGAAGACAAGCAATTTTTAGCACTGCCCCAACCATTAGATAAACACCATTTAAAGCTTTAAGAATGTTTGCCTTTCCCTTTGTGCTAATACCCTGGGAAACGGCATAAACCTATCTCTTCTCCCTCCACCAGCAATGAATAAATAAACAGACAGATCAGGCTCATCTGCCTTGGTATTGCAACCATTCTTGAAGAAGGAAAGCTTTTGTATTCAAACCAGCGGATTTTTTTTTAGATACAAGGCTAAGGGCTTACTAAGTGGTCACCTACTATGTACTGAGTAGGCCCATTACTGCTTAACTTCAATGGGAATCAGTGCATTTATTCTTTATTAAATTCTGCTTATTCAGACACATCGATGTGCTTAACAGTTATCATCACAGAAAATGGAATTGACAACTCAAGTTCAAATCCTGGATGAGGCTGTTTGCCTTTCATTTTCTACTAATGCCCTTGGGAAATATATGAATCCATCTTTTCTCCCACCCAAAAGCTATGGATAAATTGAAGGACAGACTAGGCTCTTATCCTTGATATAGCAACCATTCTAGGAGAAGGAAAGTTTTTGAATTCAAATCAGCTGTACTCCACTTAAAAATTGATCTTGGGTTGCATCCTGCCTATGGCAAACAGAATTGGTAAATTCATTCGCTGAGGATCTAATATGTTATGGAAAACAACCATCTATTCACTTGTATTTATTATTTCTGATTCAGTTCTAATAAATATCTTAACACTTAGAACTCGTATGCCCACTCTGCAGAAGCTGACTGAAAAATAACGAAAAACATAGGTAATAGTAATATGGAATTGATGATTTCCAAGCCAGAAATTATGCCTGCAAGATAAATGTATTTCAAGGTAAAAGTATAAATATCACCTGAATGTACCGTGGTGTTACTCAGAAGTAAGGGTACATCTGATTGGCTGTATTGTTACAAGGCAATAGTAATGTAGAAATGAGAATTTCTCAGCCAGAATTCAGGTCTTCTGAGTTTATATACAAGTTATCAGCCCAAATACTGGCCACTCGGGTTCTAAGGGTTAACTCTAATATTAACAAAGAAAAAATGTGCCTCATAATCTTTTTTGTTTTAACAAATTGTATAACGTCTTTTCTTGGTCACTGTTTTCAGTATTTGTTATATGTTCACGTATGTATGTCGTTTTTTCAATGTTTTTATGCAAACTATTTTAGTAGCACTACATCAAACTGTTTTACCACCAGTAAAAGGAAGACTAACTCTTCCCAATTATTTATATAGATGATTATAAGAAGATAAAAGAAAAATTATTTTTAATAAGTCAAAAATTGTCTTGAAAACTTTTGAAATCAGGTTAATATTTTGTGATATTGACATTAGTATGATTTTTCTCAGTCCTGAAACTCTCAGCTATAGAGATTTATCAATTTTGTTTTTTGTCCACATTGTTAGGCTTAACTAATAATGCTGTATAATTATTTTGTATCCCCAGTTTGAAGAACCACCTATAAAACTTATTAGTGCTAAATATGCATGATTATTTTAATAAAGTAAATAATTTGATATTTTTCTTTTGAAATTTGGAAATTTAAATTCTGAATGATTCTTAATGACTTACCTCAACATGGTAGCCTGCAGATTATTATTTATCATTATTTATTGTCAGAGTCTTTTTTCATGAGAATTTTTTTTCATTGCAACTTCATTTGGCCAACTATAGAGAAAAAACAAATAAACCTTTGAGAGTTATTGATATAGCATTGAAAAAAAAATTATTTTCATTTATTTCAAAAGGATTCCTGAATTTTGTATTCAAGTAAAATTTTTACTTTTCCTCTTTATTGTTTGATTTTTTATGTGTATTTGTCCTTTGTTCATTTGCCTAAAGTAAATGTATAAACAAAAGATCAATATAATTAAGACTTCAGGTGTTGACAGGTGATTGACTATTTTTTTTTTTTTTTGATGATTTTGGTTGTTAAAATTCACTTTCACTGTTAAAAGCAATGTTGAAGATTCAGTTTATGTAAGTCCACTGTTTTTATAGAAATACATCTTTCTTAAGTAATTTTTGATGCTTTTGATTCATAAAACATTCACATCCTCCAGAAGTTTCTTAATATGGGTAAATATTAATTTTTTAGGTTTTAAAATAGAGGTTTAGTTTACAATGTAACTGTTATAGTAAAATAAACCCTTAATTTTTGTCTATTACAAAACTGAAACCTTAAAGTATTTGTTTATTAAATTCATTACTGTCTGCTGTGAGTCAGGCTTGAAATAAGAAAACAGCTTCACCACCCCACCAAAAAAGTGTGTTCTGAGTATGACATTTAACTACACCCAGAAGTGAAGCTTCAACTCTGGAGCTCTTGACATCACTCCCTGATAGAACCTTAACAGGTCCTACCAATGGGTCAAATGCATTTGAAAATTATTAGTATTGGACTGGAATACTTGAAACCAAAAACTTTGTGCAACCAAGTGATGATTATTAAACAGGAATAGTTTCTTAAAGTCATATAATTGTGTATAAATTATTAATATTTGATATGAATACTTAAAACTATATAACTGTGTGCCTGCACATGATGAAGATTATTATTAATTATATGCAACCATATAGTTGTGTATAAATTAATATCAGGAATTCTTGAAAACCATATAATTAATTTGAATTAAGAATAGTAACTTAAAGGTATAACTATTTACAAATTATTCTGATCAGTTACTTGAAACTTTATAATTTCTTGCAAAACAACTGATTTCTGAAAGGACCAGTTTTTTTCGATGAAAACAGTAAAAATTATCTAAATTGAATGTTGCCTGTCAAATAACAATGAGCAAAATTATATCAAATTTGCTTAGCCATTATAAAATGTTTTAAGTAAATTTTATTATAAAATCAATTTTGGTTTTTGAAGTTGAAGTATACCTCAAACCCATGAGTTGGGGGATCTTCCATGTGTCAGCTTCTGGCTGAAAAATAGCCGAAATATAAGACCTATAATGTAACAGCCTGATTGGCTGCATTGTTTTTAGGCAAGAGTGATAGAGAAATGGAGTTTTCTTGGTTGGAATTCAGGCAGCCCAGATATAGCAGAATATAACCTGCTGAGGCTTGAAGGGTTAATATTATAAACAATAATAAAAATAATAATAAAAAAACACTATTTGAATATTTAGTATTAAATGAAGAATAATTTTGATTTTCTTTACGATTAAATTCCCTTAAAATTTAAAATGATACATTATCATTTTAACAATGATCTGCTTTTTTTTTAACCCTTTCAATCTGACTTTGGCACAAATTATGTTATTTAAATATTACAGATACATTTGCTCTGAATGTGAGTTTTTATATGCATCCTGAGAGACATATATAATAGCCATATATCAAGCATTCCTATTGAATTATATGAAATCTCTCAAATATTCTATAGACAAATATTCCAAACCATAGTCTCTGGATGTGAACTGGTATATATATATATATATATATATATATATATATATATATATATATACATATATAAACTAAGAGTTTCAATAAGAACTCCTCTTTAGACTTACACTATATAACTTTTTTGATCTGGAACAAAAATGCCTCCAAATTATTATTGTATAAAAAAACAACAGATTCCTTATAGAAATTAAGCATTCATTTTTGTGGGACATAAAGTGAGGGGTCAATTTATGACTGAATGATAATTAAAAAAACAACTCCTACCATATTTAACATTCGTGAAGATGAGGCAATTCTAATTAAACTCACAACTAAACAATTTATATAAGTGCTTTATACAGGATACATAAACAGGGAATCTGTTTGATTTTAAAACTGATTTCTTCATTCCACTTCATATTTTCTTTCATCTTTTACTTTTTTCTTTTTTTCTTTGAACTTATCGATGTGTATATTTATGAATATAAGAAAATTAGGATAGATACATAGAGATAGATGTATATATGAATATATATATGCACACATATAAGTATATTCTTTCTATACATATATCTATAATATATATACAGAGAAAAATTTGTATTCATTGTCAAATATTCCTATCAGTATATGTACAAAGAAATATCTATATATACTATTCTACACACACACACACACACACACACACACACACACACACACACACACACACACACATAGATATACACACGAACAGGCATGGGAGGAGTCCCCAAGGTGCAATTTTAAAGTGCTGGACTTAAGCCTCAAAATAAGTGAGATCTAAGTCCAGTTTCTCTACTACATTCATATTCAGACCTTTCATTAAGGTATTAAATCCCCTTATCCCCCTACCTATGGGTTAAATAGTAGTACTGCCATTCTTCTACAAGAATGGATTTGGTATTAAATAACCTATGAAGGTTGATATGCCATTAAATAAAGAAGACAAAACAAAACAGACAGACACACATGTGAACCCAGTTTTGTCATCTGTAGAAAACTTTTTTTGTCAGTTGTTAGTGTATATAATATTAAGTAATAACATACACATGCTCCTATATATCTATGTACACATAATGATACACACTCTCTCACTCTCACGCATAGTGTTCACCAATGATCTGGGAGATTAGGGTTCAATCCCAGGTTGATTCATACCAAAGACACAAAAATGGGATGATGCTTCCTAGCTTAACACTAAGCATTATAAGGTATGGATCAAGAGTAAGTGGAGTAATCCAGGGAAAGGAGTAGTGGTGTGGTACTATAGCTTCACGACACCTAGTTGGCCGCTGATCTTGTGATTACCACATGTGTCGACTGGTCTTTCTCTGTTTCTTTCCACGCCCACGTTGCTTTCAGATCCGAGGAAAGAGAAGATGGATGTGATCCAGTTGATGAAGGTTGGAATTCGTGTTGGAGAGAAGAAAAGTTGCCAAGCAAATTTTAAAAAATGACGAAAATAAGGCGTTTGTTATAAACAGTAACAAACATTTATACAGTTGTTTCAATAATTTTTCATCAAACACCACGAACTGCGGGTGAAAGTAGTTGACTGGCGGAGTTTTAACTGCAATTAGGCAGTGTCAAAATGGCGAATGCAATGGCAACGGATTTGGTTCTTTAAGCGGCGAATTCCTGAACCAAGTCAATTTTTCGCTTTGGGTGTCCTCTATTTATGGGCCCGAATCATCAGTTTCTGATTGGTCAACTAATAGGGACTGCCGACCAATGGCTATCATCGTAACAATCCCCCCAGTTTGCCCCTGGTTGGTTTAGACAATTGGCCAATCAGCCACAGTCATCGGGAGGGGCTACAAGGAGCAGTCCTGTGGTTGGTTGACCTATGATTTAGTAATTCAAGGCCTTGTGCCAAACTTGGTGACACCAAGCCAAATTGTCCGCTATTTTAAAAATACATTTTTTTGTTTATGCTTTGAAATCTGATGGCTCTTTTGACAGCTCTTTGCTGGTGTGCAGATGTTTATTTTTTGGGGACAGATCTATAGGTCAACAAGTTTTGATCGGATCTCAGACTTTTTTGTACTTAATCACTTGGTCTTTATTTTATACACGATTCTCAAAAAATACTTGGACACCCAAAATGAATTTATTTCTAATAAAATACTTATTATCAAGATTTAATAAAATTAATTGATTTCATTTAATTAATTTCGCCAGCCAACTCCTTAACACTTAAATGAAAGTGTCATAGTGGCCTCCCCTACACCTTGGTAGTCGCTAATTAAAAGAGAGCCTTTGGGTTGCCTTCAAGTACAGTTGTCAACTATACTTTTATGTATTTATATATATATATATGTGTGTGTGTATATATATGTATGCGGCATTTTTATTTTCTAATTAAATGGGGTAGATACTTTGTTTCAACCTATTTTATCGCTGATGCATTGAAGTTTTCATGAGTAATTTGACATCTGGATGGAATGAATTCAAAAAGATTTCATATTTTTACCATATATTATATATTGATAAACATGTACATGCATATATCTACCTAAACACACACACACACACACACACACATATATATATATATATATATATATATATGCATGAATATATAAACATTTTATTGATGTACATATATATATGCATATATCTATCTAACCATATATATGCATATATCTAAGTAAGCTTATATGCATATGAATATGTATAAACTTTATGTATATATACAAGGGTCGACTGATATGTTCATAGGTAGACTGAGATACTTTTCTGGAACAGAGCCAAATGTGCTTTATTTCTAACATAGTCCCCATTGCAGTCCACACACTTCTTCCACTGTTGTTGCAGTCCTTGGATCTCATTGGTCAAAAAAGTCATCAACAGTAGATATGATTCCATCATATGACCTTTTCAGCCTATCCTCATATATGTAGAAACATTATACATATATATTACATATATATGCAAAAATTTATACAAACATTATAGATATATAAACATATATATAAACATGTATACATATATATGCATATATTTATATAAACACATGTATAAGCCTAGATATATATAGTTTAGCACACACACACACACACACACATATATATGTATGTATATACCAGCAGGGAACAGTGTGGATAGAAAATAATAAGGTATAAGCTCTCAACGAGGCTTGAACTCATGTCCACTTTTTGCCTCAGACCAGGTCCATCTTAAGAGCATTGTAGGCTTTTGGCAAAGTGATGCTCTTGTTACCACTCAAACTCAAGTAAACCACTGATAAAATTAAACCAGTAGATTTATTAGAGCTTTCAATGAAATCAAAGTTTCAGCATAAAAAATATGTTGTAAAGTGAATATTAATCAATACAACAATTTGGACAATCAATATATTTGTGAATTTCTATGTATGTTTCCACATATGAACATCAAAATGACCTACATCCTGTTAAATCACTGATACACATAACCAATGTGTAATATGTATTACATTAAAATGGTGTTTATTACAATGTTTTGAAAAAAAATTAATTTTGAAGAATAACTATCCTGTTTTATTCAGAGATAATTTTATTGATTTATGTTCATGTGTATAAATAATAGTTTTATCTATAACTTTTAGAAAAAGGCATAAAAAAATGAACTTCTAAAATGAGAACTTAAGAACAGAATGTTTTGTGAAGGCCATAAAGAAAAAAACAAAAACAAAAACACATACATCCAAAAGTATATAATAACAGTCTTCATTTTTATATAGCAACACTCAGATTTTACAGGTGTTTTTAGAAGGTGGAGTTATATACAACATTTTTAAACCAAAATTAATCCGAGTCATTTTTGTTTTAGTTCATTCTTTTACATGATTACAAATTGAAACCCAGCCTTGGATGAAATGTGGCAACAAAGCACAAATATTATCGATAGTATATCATAAGCTTTGAAAAATATTTCAACATCTAAATGGTAATTAATTGGTACACTTATTTTTATAATCTTAACCATATGAATAGTTTTCACTTGCCAATAGTGATATAAGCAATCACTATTTGGTAACTATAAGAAACAAGTTTGATACTTTTCAGGATACATCTGAAAGATATATTCCAAATGACAAATATGAAAATTTTGTTACCACCTGCTTAGAAGCAGCAGCTGAGTGCATACCAACCAAACCAAAAGCCAAATATAGAGTTCTCTGGGAGTCAAGAGCAGTCAAGAAAAAAATGAGATAAGATAGAAATCTTTATTACTTCATAAAAGAAACCCAACAAACACCAATATGCTGAAACTTAAGAAAGCCCAGAGTGAATTAAAACCAAAATTATGACTACAGCACATTCAAGGTCAAATAGATCAAATCAGAGTTTCTATAGAAGACAAACAATCACAATTAGCATGGTAGACAGTAAATGAATTTAGTGGAAGAAAACACATCTTCAGAGCAAAGCTTAAAGCTGTCAAGAAGAAAAACCTCAGAAGTAGAAATAACATTTCTAGAATCTACTAAAAAACCCTCCTGAAATCATGGATAACCCTACTGAAGAAATTATTTGTGGCCAACTAAAGATCAATCTTAAACAATTTATGGAAGAAATTGATGCAGTACTGAAAGAAATTAAATGCAGAAAAGCTGCAAACATCAACAAAATACAACCAAAAGTATGGGAGACAAGGAAATTTGATGTCATACTTCTTTGATCATGCAATACTGTATATAAATAAAACACAATAGAGAAATGCATAAAAGGTAGTATCTTCCAATTGTTAAAGAAAGGCAACCCTGCACCACTTGGACTCTAATGAAATGCTTGGAGAAAAAGCTAAATGGAAACTACTCAAGGATGCTACATGCTGATTTGAACAAATTCTAGAAGCAGCACCCCACAAAACAGCAGCTCCACACAAATCATCCAAATAAGACATGCTGGGCACTGCTGGAGAAGCAGGGACAAACTCATAAATTCTCTTGTAGGCTCCCACACATAGACGCACCAGTGTTGGTTGACCAGCAAAGATCAATATTCATCAGCTCTCTGCAAATACTTGATGCAGTTTGGAGGACAGATGGTGAGAGTCAAGGGAATCTGTACTATCAGCATGTTGATGATGAATAAAATAAAAGGCTGAAAAAAATTTGGAAGAACAAAAATAGTATTTTATAAAACTGAAAACATGCAGACTAGAATTGAAAAAAATTTACACATGTTCTTTCAGACTGTGTAAGAAAACAAGATAGTCTGCAGACTAATGGCCAAGAATAAGCAAGATGATTTAATAGGATTATAGTTTTTGCTTCTGCAAATCAATGACTCTTCATTGCTCAGTTAGTATGGCAGCTGATTTATTTAATCACACTAATGTAAAAGAGATTCTCACTGAGAGCCTATTCTTTATTATTTTCAGTCCATGCTTTTTCTTGCTGTCATAGGATGATGATCCAGGTGAGGCACAAGAGGATAGCAACTAAAAATTAGAAGATGAAATAGAATATGAGTGAAAATTAATTGAAAAAATAAAGACTGATAATAATTCATCTAAAAATAAAATCAAAACAAATAAAAGGATTATGTTGTAATGCTATGCTGAACATACACATACTAATGATTTCAACTTTTACGTTTGCATGATAAATTTTGTTTTAATAATTTGATTTCTATATTTCAGTTTGACAGAATTTAATTCCTAATTATTATGTGCTCTTTCAGGAATGTTTCAGATTATGGCTTTAATGGTTGCATCAAAAATGTACAGATTAATTCCAATGCAAATGTCTTCAAACAAAACAATTTGCTCTTTGAAATGAACCCTGGTTGCCCACCGCAGGTAAGTAATTAAAAAAAGATAATTAATTATACATATAAGAAACCTATTCTGTCAGGGATTTCTGACCCATAACAATCCTTTTATTCTTGATTTCTAATGCATTCTTATTGGATAATAATTTCTAATGTATTTCTATAGAAAAATCTTTAGCAATGATAGTCCCTTTTGAGGAAAATACTTACTAGGCATATCAACATATGCTGGAAAAGTACAAAGATCAACAAGAGAATTGTTTACAAAATCGCTTGGCTGCTAATGTATTTTTCATTCAGGTTAGATGCTAAGATATTTTGCTTATCTGACTAAAATTAGTCAACAGCAAAAAAATGGAATTATACCAAGTGGCTCCAAGATGAGACAGAAGCTGGATCTATATAGATTTAGTATTCCCACTCTGTGATTTAAAACCAACAAATTCTGGTGGTTTGGTTTGGGCTTATCAACAATTGTTGGTTATTTAATGCCAAATCTTGTTTTTACATATATATTAAATATGCTAGCAGGTTTTCAGTGGGATGGTCATGGTAAAAATGGAAACAGCCAGAATAAAATCTTAAAATTTGAGTTAAAAAGTTTACAAATGCAATCAAGTTTTGCTACTTAAAGTTTCACGTATGTTACAACACTACAGTAATCAGATAGCCAAAATGAGCTGTTTTGCAAATATTTGAATGCTGCAAAAATTACATATATATATATATATATATATATATATATATATATCAAAATGAATAGGTCCACTAAGAGATTTATAATTATTTAAGAATTATTTATTTAATTCTTATATACATTAGTTTCCAGCTTGTTGCTTTTGTCAGATAACATTTAGTAATTTATAAGTTTTTTGTTTGGATGTGTCACCAGGCCATATGAATGGAGCACCCAATGAAATTCAAACTCACTTGGGTAGGTTTGTTTGTCAAATATTTTTTCATGCTTTGTATCAGTTTTTATAGAGGTCACTGTTTTGTATAAGATTTCTCTTCTTCCTCCTTTCTTTCCCTTTCTAACAGTGTGTCTCCTGGTCAACCTTATGGGTACATTTGCTCAATTAGTCTTTGATATTTGATATGCTATAAAGTCTTTCCTTGTTTTACTCTGGGTCATTGTGTGTGCTTGTGTGTGTATGGGTGTATTAAAGTGGTTTTGAATTCAACTAATTGTTCCTTTTTCTTCTGTATGTGTATTGATTCCTCTGTGTGTGTGTGTGTGTGTGTGTGTGTGTGTGTGTGTGTGTGTGTGTGTGTGTGTGTGTGTGTGTGTGTGTTGTCACTTAGAATTAACTGGTAATTACTTTTCACTATTAATGAGTGTGCATGTGTTTGTATGTGTGTCATATACATATATGCGTATGTTTGTTTCCGTTTATGTGCACGTATAATTTATGTTTTATTCAATTTGGGCTTGAATTTATTTATGAAGTTTTTTCATTTATTTGAAGTAATGTGTAGTTGTTAGTTTAATTTATGGGCCTTGTTTTAAATTTTCTGTGACTACATTCGTATAGGTGTTTAATTTAATTTTCTATTTACTGTTATTGTTGCATCACAACTCTTCAGTATGACAAGACCCACAAGATGCTTCAAGCTGGGATCGAAACCCAGCTAACTTTATGTCAATTGGATATCTTACCCCAGAGCAGTCATCATTTTCAACATAAGTGAAGGAATTTTTTATGTATATCTTTTTAGATGTATATGAAGAGCTATTGCATTTCGGTATGTAGCAGCCAACAAATTTCCCTACTAGAGAGCTTTTTACATATAAGTTACCAGCTAAATAAATTTTTACAAGACATAAATCATCATAATTATTCTTTAATGTTGATTTCATTTTCTTTTCTGTATTTTAGATTGCCAGAGCTGCCAAATTCATGTCTCTTGGAAACAATTACATCTATGGGACTTATTCATCAACTTCAGTCCAGTTCCATGTGACACTGAAATTCAAATCAGATTTAAATAAGAAGAATGGTCTTCTGCTGTATATCAATTTGGAAAAAGATCCTGTAAGTAAATCAAAACATTTTTTATGCAACTTGTCTCTAGTGACGGATTTAAGCCATGGCATTCTAAACTAAAGACCTTCTCATGGCACAGGCAAGGGCCACATCTGGTGGCCTATTTTAAAATGTTTGAGAGTGATGCATTTTAGTTTAAGTTTGAAATTTCATTTGTTTACTTCTGTAATCAGGTCAAAAATCTGAAAAATTTTGCTTTTACACTTGGAATAATTTTCACCATTGAAGTAAATATAACATCTATTTGTTTTATATTTTTTGGACTTACCTATATAATTTTATGTTTTTTCTTTTTTGCATTTTTTTTTTTCAGAGTAAGATGTTTGCTATTTTCATGGAAGATGGTTATGTCTGGATTGCAGCCAGACCCCGAAATAAGCTGAAAAAATTTCAGAGCAAATTGAGCAATTATGGTGATGGTAATTGGCACTATATTTCTGCTATGAGAACAGGCAAAATGTGAGTAAACCACCTTCCAAATCCAAAAAGTGGTACATCATTTTTTACTTAAGAATATTTTACTCATTATTTTATTAACAAAGAAAAGCTATGCAAAGTCAATATTTAACTACATCCCCTGCATGTTTGGCATAATGCTTATCATAGTAGGAAATCGATTCAACAGCTTAAAAATTTATCTTGTATTGCATCCTGCTCATAGTGGGTATCATATTCAACAAATGGTATTTTTAAATGAGGCCTATGTTTGTACTGATGAAGAAGAGCAAAATATTCCTGGTTCCTATCATGAGTGTCATGTAGGTGTTGAACTACTCTGAAACCCTACCCTCCCTTTGATGCAATAGGGAAGCTGAAATCCCCCAAACCAGAACTACTTCATTTTCTGTGGCAGATGATAGGATGATGCACTTTTATCTCATATCATAGAAAATGGGTTCATGCCTGATCACCAAAGTTTAGCTGTGACAAGCCTTCTCAGGACTTAGATGGGTAACAATATACTAACATCATGTTCTGTTAGCAATTAGGGTTTGTGTTCCAGAATAAGCAAAAGTTAGTAAATTACAACTATTATAGCTACTGTTAAAGCTTGACAACGACATACTAACTGCAGGTATTGTATGCTTGACTAAACAAAGCTTAGTAAATAATTATTATAGTTATGCCTTAGTAAAGTAACAATGAGTCTGATTCATACTAAGATGGATGACCAGATATTTGTAAGTTTGCTATTTAGATTTTTAATTTATACCATTTCAAATAGAATGTAGTTTTTTTTTTAAGTGAAATTTGGTAATTTTTTATAAACTAAAGGATACTTGTAATTGTTCAATAAATAATATTCCTCAACATTATTTTTACAGGGTGGCATTGAATATTGATGATCGAGATGAAAATTCTATGCAACTTCCTTCTGAACCTTTTGATAAAATCAACCTCTATTTTGGTGGCGTCCCAACCAGTGTGAACATGCCAAAAATTACACGACAGAACTTTCATGGGTGTATTGAAGATGTAACCATAAATGGAATGTAAATATATGTCATTTTTGTATTTTTTTGTTTAATAAAATTAGAATGTTGGTAGTATCTGTTAGTAAGTACAGGAAATATATCTACTTATGTGGCTTAGAATATACTGATTCCATTCTTTGCTGAGGGGCAAATAAAACTCAAAAGAAGTATCCAGGACATGATGCTAAATTATATATGATGGATTTCAATAGGAATATTGAAAATTATACATGCAAACAAATGATTATTATCAAATAGAATCATTAATGTTAGATTGGAAAAATTGAAACCATTTAAATCAGAATATGGTCCCCCAACTAAAAAAAAAGTAAGTCTTAGATATGACAGTCAGTGGTGAGGCTCCAAGTACCTCTTCATTGCCATTACTCCCAGGTCCACTCTGAATCAAGGTGGTAGTACTTATTAGGTTCCCATCTATAGGTCAAATAGATGTGTTTGAAAATTATTAGTGTTGGGTCAGTAAAATGGTAATTCCTGTGTATGGAGTGAGTGAGGGAGAGGCTCTCTATAATTGGATATACTAATCACGTGATGAGCCCAGAAGTCTTGGGGCAAAATCCAAAATCCAGTCTGACAGATTCCACCAGACATTCCGTGAGGCAAGGATGTTAAAAGCTCTTCGAAAGACAACCCTAAGATACCAGGTATGTTCTTCAGCACCATAAAATTGCTTGCAAATTATTGGTGTTAGATAGGAGTACTTAAAATGATATAACTATGTGCAAACAAATGATTATTAATCAATAGGAATAGTTACTTTATACCATAAAATAGAGTATAAATCATAAGTATTAGGAATACTTGAAATCATACATCTATGCTTAGTTTGGTTTGGTTTTTTTGTTTAATAGCATATCAACTTCTTATGGGTTATTTAAGGCCTAAATTTGATTCTTTTGTTTGATCATAATCATAACTAAATTTTTAATGAGCCATTGCATTTTTTAAGAATTGCACTGCTTTATTTATCCATGATCAAAACATTTATTTGCAGAGAGACGATAACAAATATTCCTATCTAATGCAAATAATTTGTACACAGTTTTTATGAATTCTTATCAAATGCTAATTCTTTTTAAACAAATCTATTTGGACCATAGTTAGGATCTTACAAGCATGGACTAGGGAGTAATGGTAATGAAAGCGTATTCCTAACTCCCCAGAACTCTAAAACTGGAGAGCCACCATCAGATTTATTTTAATATCATACTAAAGACACCCTTTTTTTTAACAGTTCCGAGGGGAATCTTTACCCCTCTGCTGGGAGTGGATTCTAAGCCCTATTGACTGGATGGAAAATAGATTTTAAAGATCTATTGTGCCCAAAAAGTGACTATAAAATGCAAGCCTGTTGCATTGAATAATGCAGAAATTAGTTCTTTGTTTGGATCTTTTTTCAGGTTTTTCAACTTTGCTAGCCTAAGTATTAATGGACAAGTCCAGCTAAATCAGTGTCGGCAGCAACCAACCAAAGCAACAGCAACAACAATACGACCAAGTATGTACAGCAACCTACCTTCATTTTCTTCCTCCTGACCAAAATATCTTATTGGAATAATATATGAGTGGGCATCATTATCATTAATTGGACCTTATATTTTCTTGTTAAACATACCAGCTGCTCTACCAACAGAGTTTTGAAAAACTATTAGTTTATAGAAGCCCAAATCAAACCTATAAACTCTTCCCTTACTCTGTCTCTTGATCTCTCAGTGCCATTTTGCTTGTTATAAGTTTTACACACTAATAATATCAATTGTGTAGTATTCAATTCCAATGTTGTAATATGTATCTACCCAACCTCTCCATCATAAGCAAGATGAGAATTAAGGTCAATTTTAAAGTGTAACTCTCCTCTAAATAGTCATATTCTGCAGAGGAGGCATAACAGGATATGACTATTTAGGGGAGAGTTACACTGCACTTACTGCAGTGGATAAAGATGATTATGGAGTCATTATTCTGCACGTTTAAATGGTCAGGACTGTGGAGTAGAATAAATCACAAAATTGAGAATTGACATATGTGCTAGATGACAGGTTTCATAGTTAGATCAAGAGTTTGCTATGCTTGTTTGTGGTCCATCAGCTTGCTAGCTGACAATGCCATAAGGTGGCATCATGTTGAACCAGGACCATCTCCATCACCACATAACCTAACACAAGCTATTCTTCAGCGTATTCTCAATTTTTGTTATGATATGGTATTTGTCCTCCATCCCACCAACCAGACGAGTATGGCACAAGGCCTTTTTTAGGGTGGGTCCAGGCGCAGGGCCGTAGCCCACACGTGCCCGGAATTTCCAAAAATGCCTCGGACCCCGTCGGCATTCCCTTTAAAAGGGGCGCCTCAGGTGCCGGGCGATAAACCCAACCCCTCCGAAGAGGGTTAAGGCCTGGGGGGACGGCCCCTTGAGGCCAGAGGTACATCCAGTGACAAGACACATCCGACCTGAACCGCCCATCGCATTACGGCCAGCCGAATGTGTCTCATCATTTTTGTTATGATATAATTAGTTTTAATGCCATTATTTTGTACTGTGATTAAGAGATTTAGTTTCTCTCTTCACATTCACCCTTCTCAGTAATATCCAAGTTATCTCAAGTGTTATTTCCTTAGTTTGTCACTTGAAATATCCATTCAATTTTTTTTCTTCCCATTTTTGTTTTCTAGATATTTTATAGTTTTCCTGTTTTTCCCTAAGTTATTTCTGTTGGTATTGTAGTTACTGACTGCTGTAATCAGTGTTTCTTTTCTCTTTTTTATTATTATCATTATTATATTAAAATATTACAGCTTTGCCACCCATTGTACCATTGGACAGATGTCACTTACCCTTGATTCCTCTGACGCCAGTGTCTCCAGTTAAGCTGGGCTTACGTTTTGGTTCCAGTAGGAGCAACAGTTATTGGGAAGTGGATGTGTCCCTTAAAGATAAAAAACGGTATATATTTGCTTTTACTTTCTTTACCATATGCAAAAGGAATATGATAATGAATATGACTGCTTTATTGTGAGCATGTAAAGTTGTCACTTGATCTCAAACTGAAGCAAAAACCTGTTGATCATAGTTTTTTACACAGATGAAAAAGAGAGTATGAATACTAAATCAACTGCATTAGCTGGACAAAGAGAAACAGCATGTCAAGAAAAGAAAGAGAGAAGAGAGAGACTTTGAATTTTCTTTTTGTTTTTTTGCTGACTTTGTCTTCACAGGTTCATGTCTGCAATGAGTCACCCTTTTGGAGCTCACCCTAAAATGGGGGCCTCAACTGTAGACTATCTTCACATTGTCCTGGCTAGTGTTCACTAGCATCTTTACTTCATCACCTGTCTGAGCCAACTAACTTTCAAAATGAGTCATTCCCTTACTTCTGCCTGGTATCTGAGAGAGGACATATCTGTTTCCCCTGGTTCCACATCTGCACAGAAGATTTGGGACCTCTGGTTTTATTCAAGTCATTAATGTAATCCTTCACCCATAAATGGCTGACTTGCTTTGGCCTGACTCACCAGAGGTCAGCTGGCCATTCCATTCCGTTGATTTTGTATCTGTTTTTTCTTATCAACATTTTTTCTTCTCTCTCTTCTTCCTCAGAAATTAGTCTCTCATTCTCTTTATAACTTGGACCTGTGATATCATGTTACACCTTTGCACTCCACTGACCTTCTTAAAAGACAGAAAGATTAATTAGTTTTAACCATGAAATTTTCATATTTTTCTCTTTCCAAAATATAATGCTTGAAGTTCTGTATATTTTGTTTGTTTTACTTTTCCCCTAAGTCACTTCTGGTAAAATGACTTGAAAAAGAAACTAAAAGAATTGATAACATGGTTCTAATATGTTTTGCAACATTGATTTGCTTTTCTTCCACAGACAATCACTGACACTGTAATTGTGGTATCTCTGCTGAAAAAGTAACTTCAGGAATACTGCTCACAGTAATGTCCATCTGAAAATAATAAACAGTCCCAACTATGATGAGTGCTTCTAATATGATCCCACACTTACGATTGATAAATCAGTGTGTGTGTTGGTGGAGAATCCATGAAACAGTCTGCACACCTTGTGTGTTGAAATGTTATACAAGGTCAGATTAATGTGAAATGCTTCACAGATAGGCAATCCTTTTTAAGGAGGGAACAGAAAAATCCTCAGTTCTGTTGATATTCCTCTTCAGTTGAATCAAGCAATGAAATGAACATTTTAGGTGAAGGGGCACATGCAACCTGATATCTCTATAACAATGAAGTTACTTCTTGGTCAATCATTCATACAATAGCTATTCAAATTAGAAAACCATTATTAACACAACCTGCACACTCAAATAAACTTCCAGTGCCACCTTTTATTGACTAACTCCAAATTGGCGATCAAGCTGGTGGTGGCAACTTACAACCAACAGATATATTACAAATAATGATACATCCCTACAATACTTCCCCGGCCTTTGCTGGGCCGTCTGGCATTCATGCTGGATGGGGTATCAAAACCAATGGCAGATTTGAGGCCGAAAGGCCCCCAGCTTTGGCTGGGCTACCTTTGGGTGGGTGAGCTGCAACATTGACACCTTTGTCCCCTATGTATAGCACTAGACCTTGCTGTCTAGTTCAAGCTATAACCTGGCATCCGTACCCAGACCCAGATTTGGGTTCGTGAAACTGCTTGGTTCATCAGACCCACATTGCACTTAGTGGGTCAATGAGCAGCACAGACCAGCAGGGTTTGAGCCTCGGCTTGTGCCCAATTTTCCCCTCCCATAAATCCCCACTATAATCGGCCTTCGGGTCATTGACCTTGTGTCAAGTCCTGTCTGGTGGGAGGCAGCAACAAATATCATACATCCCTACAATACCTTAATAAATGATTTGTTTATTATATGCCTTCTCCTCGATGTTGCCCCATGCCTTAATATGTAGTATTATATTTCTTGATGTTGTAATGTCTTCTCTGATGATGTAGCTGTCTTCGAAATGTAACACAAGTAGTACTATATATTTTCTTTGTTTTTATTTAGGAACTCATTCCAGTTCTACTTCAGAACATTTTCTGCTGATGGCCTTCTTTTATATGCTGCTGATAAAGACCATAAAGATTTTATCTCAGTCTACTTGGAGAATGGTCAAGTTGTTTATGCCTTCAACTGTGGAACTGGAAATGCTACCTTCAAGACAAGTGCAAAATACAATGATGGTAATTGGCACAAGGTCAGTTTATATTAAAACTTAAAGTCTTATTTTCTGTGTAATTTTTTCAGCTTTTTTTCTCAAATCTAAGGGGTAAAATCTTTTAGAGGGGTGTGACATAAGTGCCTCACCTGCTTCCCATGCATCAACTCATTGTGCATACTTTGCCGACTTTGTTGCACCACTGCATAGTCTGCTGTGTTGTAATGTCAGGACCCCATGCTGTTGTACTCATGTATATCACAGTGCATGATCCCAGAAGATGGTAGTGTCACAAGGTCAATGAAAAAGAAAAGACAACACAGGATTTGAGGGACTGAATTTGCACATGAATGGGGTAGATGTATCACGGCAGGACCTTTCTCCAGCTCTGCTCTGTTTCCCCACATTCACATAAACACACCTTGCATGCTGCACAAACTCTAGCCTATGACTTCTACTATCTCACTAAAAAACTGCTTCCATTTTCAACTCTCTCTGGTCACTACCAACAAATGACTTCCACCAAATTACTCTCAGAACTCCACTAACCAGTTAACCTCCTAATCAATTCTGTGCCTGTATATATACAGGGGTAAATCTTCCCTACTTCTGGATATAGACAACACATAAGGCCAAATATAAAAAATATGGCCACATTGTATGTTCCCAGGATATTCTTAAAAGTATGCCAATAAAATCTAACTCTTTTAAGTTGCCGCCTTACTGGTCTTCTCAATGTTACCTGACCATTTAGAATATTCATTCACGTCTCTCAGCCTTTCTAACCCAGAATCAAGGCACAAAATACATACATCTCCCCACACATATGCATACACATACATCTAACCCTATGTATTAACATACAAAAAGTCCATAGTGTTACACCCCTCCCCACTTAGATACGCCTAGACTCCAACATGAACATATATATCTCTACACCTACAGTACACTCGCAACTATACACATATATACACACAAACATGCATATAAATACTTTTAACAATATGGACAAAAGGCTGTATTCTCCCCTTCCCTAACAAAAGTAACCTTGGAATCACCAAGAATTACTGAGGCATAACTCATACTTCCATAGCAGCTAAGGTTTATAATGCTCTGCTTCTCAAACGCATCGAACCAGAAATTGAGAAAATTCTTGGAAAAAATCAAAAGTTTTTGGAGAAATCAATCCACAACTTCACAGATTCTAACAGTCCACTGAATCATAGAAGGAGTTCATGCAAAAAACTTTGAGGTGACACTCTTGTTTATAAATTTCTCCAAGGCATACACAGAGGGATGATGGAGCAAATACTTCTAGCTTATGGTTTCTCCAAAGAAACTGTCACAGCCATAATGATGCTCTATAATAACACAAAAGCCAAGGTTTGCTCTCAGATAGAGACACAGACTCCTTTGACATTAGGACCACATATGTCCATAATCTGCCTAGACTTTGTACTTCGAATGTCCTTAGATCTAAAAAAAAAAGAAAATGGCTTTATACTAAAAAAAGCATGAAGCAGATGATACCCTGCAGAAATTATTACAGAAGCAGACTATGCAGATGACATAGCACTTTTTGCAAATTCATCAACCCTAGTTGAATCCCTGCTGCATAGCCTGGAGCAGGCAGCAGAAGGCATTAGACTCCATGTGATTGCAGACAAAATGAAGTACATGTGTTTTAATCAAGAAGGAGACATATCCACTTTAAACGATAGTTCTCTGAAATTAGTGTACATACCTCGGTAGCTGCATCTCATCTTCTGAAAATGACATCACTACACACATAGCAAAAGCATGGACTGCAATCAATAGGCTATCAATAATAGAGAAGTCTGACCTGTCCGATGAAATAAAACGTAATTTCTTCCAAGCAGTGGTTGTGTCAATACTACTTCATGGATGCACCACAGGGATGTTGACAAAACATGTAGAGAAAAAGCTAGATGAGAACTGCACAAGAATGAAATGAGCAATATTGAATAAATCCTGGATGCAACACCCCACAAAACAGCTGTTGTATGGCTACTTATCTCCTGTCTCTAAATTCATCCAAATAAAATGAACAAGATATGCAGGACATTGCTGGAGAAGCAAAGATGAATTCATAAATGACATCCTCTGATGAACCCTTCACATGGATATTCCAGTATTGGCCGAACAAGAACCTATCTACAACAGCTCTGTACAGACACAGGATGTCATCTGGAAGACCTGCCAGTAGTGATGGATGATAGGGATGAATGGTGAGAGAGAGAGTCAGGGAAATCCATGCTAGCAGCATGACTTGATGATGATGATGACTAACACCCAAAAGTCTGTCGTGTCATACATCCCTCCAACCATAAATTGCATCAAAAACCACAAAAATTGACATAATGCTTTTCAGGTTAGCATACCCCCACTCCCCGGACAACCCACTGAACAACAGGGCCAGCATTCAAGGATTATCTCCCATCTCAATTATAAACTATTCCTTCAAAATCCAGCATTTTCCAATCTTCTGACCATTCCATTTTTCCATTTTATGGACTCCAGGTTCTTTATTTCACAGATTCTATGCATTCATAATTTTGCTCTCCCTTTTTCCTACTCTCTGATGCCCAAAGTTTAACAAAAGAGTCCAACCAGACTCCCCATCCAAGACTTAAGACAAAGAAAAAACAAAAATGAGTTATTTACAATTGAAATTAATAAATAGAATACAATGAATTAAAAAATAAGGATCAAATTTTCAATCAAGAAAATCAATAAAAAAAACAATTCATGAAGAGATTTGAACCAAGTTAAAAATATTTGTTTAAAACCAAATGTTTAAAAAAGGAAAAACACACATACAAGAATAAAGATCAAATTAAATCCAGCAAGTCAACATTTTCAGTCCTTCAGCTTTTGGGAGCCCTATACACCTCCTCTCTCATTTTTTTTCTATTATCGTTATCACTCTTAATTGAACTGTTTCTCTTTTTTTCTTTTCTTACTCTATTTATCTCTTATAAATTTTCTGTCTTTTTCTTTTTCTTCTTTTTTCCCTCCTCTCGCATTTTTTCTTTTATCTTTATCACTTTCATAACCTTCCATTTACCCTTCCCTTTCTCTTCTTTTCCTTTCTCTCTCTTCTTCTAGCCTATTCTAGTGTCTCCTTTCCTCTTTCTTTTGTTTATATATTTGAACTCTTCAGCCTTTTCCCCCTTTTCTCTTCAAATTTCTTTTGCTCCTTTTCCCAGATTTCTTACATTCTTCCCTTTACTCAACATAATATCAAGGATTTTTTCCTCCTAGGTTTTCTTTAACTGATACAAAATACAGGTTTTCAGAGTGAGAAAGGAAAACTAAAAACAAGGTACCAAGGGTTATAAGAGAACTCCCCTATAATGTTTTTCTTTGTTTTAATCAATGAATGTGTGGTGTTTAAAGGTTTTTAGCGTCGAGGTTACCAATGTGGTTTTTAAAGGTTTTTTTGCGTCGAGGTCACCAATGTGGGGTTTAAAGGTTTTTAGGAGGTCAGTGGCTAAAGGCAAGGCTGCGTTGCCGTAAGATATCTGACTCCATATTTTGGTTATATTATTTTACCCCACGTTGACTGGCCGGCGCAATACCTTGTCCAAAGAAAGTCCAAAAGAAATATACAAAAAGAAAAGATAGAAACAGATAAGAGACGAAAACATTTCTTTCATACTTTCCTTTATTTACTTAGTGAATGGACTAACCAACGCTACGTCCCAAGACGCAGCATGGAGCCCAAAAACACCAGACAGTAAAATCGGTGTTGTCGGTTCGACGTCACTACCCGAAAAAAGAGGTCGGTTTACAGAAAACCTGAGTATTTATCTCTCTTCACCGGCTCCAAATTCGCCACTCCAAAATCCTTCTCATTTTGGCGCGACCGCTTCCCATTGGCTACTTTACTTTTTATTATTTTTCTTTTTTTCTGATTTTAACCGGATGGATGCGTGGAGCCTTGTGCGTGGCGACGCGTTTATACATTTTGTATCTGGCAGCCGACGAGTTAATATTCGGTTGGGAGTTTTACTTTTAATTCCTAAATCCCCACAAATGTTTCAAAAAATGCTCTTTCCCTTCTTTTTTTCCTTGGAGTAATTCCATAGAGAAATATCTATTTATTCCTTCATCTCATCTAAACCAGAAAGGTTTTTAAAAGACAGAAGAACAAGTTTTTTCTAAATCAATTTTTCCCTAACCTATATCTTAAGGCAAAGGTAACATTTCCTAGTCCTTACAAAAATTTCATGCATTTAATTGTGATTAAAACAAATAAAATAAACTTAATAAGCAACCTTATCACTACTCTAGGATAATTTTTAAATTTTTTTGTCAAACTTCTCTGAAGAGACAAAAAAAAAATACACACGAACCTGAATGCCAAGCCTTTTGAACACGAAAGGTAAAAATGTGGGAGAGAGTATGGGGTCAGGCAGAGATGAAGATGTTTTTTTTTTATTTTTTTCCTTTATTTCCTGGGTTCAACAACCATTCAATGGGTGAGGAAATTTTCCCTGAATACAATTGAAATTGGTAAATCCCCCAGCCAAGGTGTTTAAAAATACGTTAATCATTTCTTGGTATATACATGTCCTCATTTGGTATTTTAAAGCTTTAACAATGTGTTAGTCACTTTTGAGAGTTTGTCCAAGTCCAGTGTTTTAGTTCGTAGTTTGATAGGTCCATTTCATAGCTTTTTATATTTTGGCATACTGTTAACCGAGATGGCTGCTACGAGTGAAAGGTTAGCCCAATGTGGCGCTTTAGAGTGGCCATGTTGGCTTCCACTAGCAGCTGACAGATTTAGATGTCATCACCCCACCGGTCACTGCTGAAAGAGAATGAGCTTCCTCCTTTTGTCGGGAGGTCCCTTTTTCTTTACACATGCATCACCCCTTTTTCCTGTCAGAGGCCTCTGGGAGTTTCTGCATATTTTAATAATTTTCTTTTTTAATTCAATTTAAATTTTATTTATTTATTTATTTATTTATTCCCTACAAGAGAGAGAGAAAGGCAATTCTTCTTTTCTTTTGCAGTACCAACAAGAATAGAGCAATAAAAAAAAAATGGTTTTCTTTCTAAATTGTTTGACCACACACACACACACACAAGTTAAATAGATTACTTATTTATCTATTTATTTGTTCTTTGTATCTTATTCTCAATTTATCTATGGATTATTTACAAATTACATATATTCGAATTATATACAAATTTATTTTTACAAAATATTTAGTATAAATTTAGTATATTTAGTATAAATTTAGTATATTTAGTATAAATTTAGTATATTTAGTATAAAATATTTAGTATGAATTGTTTTCTTAAAAAGATATAAATTAAATAAACTTAACTTAAAAATTCAAATGCTTCATATTTACCTTATTTATAAATTTGCCATGAGAGACAGCTTTATCATTTATTTATTTCTATTTTGATATTATACATAGAGAGATAATTGCTATGAGTATTTCCTTTTAAAATTGTTAAATGTTGTATAAAATAATTTTGCGATGAATGCAGTATGCATTTTTAAGGACTGGGTGTAGAGAAATGGGATTAGGTGATTAAGGCAGTCTCCTTACATTCACATATTCCTTCTCTTTCTCTTTCCCTTTTCATTTTTTCTTTTTCTTTTTTTTCTAAGTTAACAAAAAAAATTGCCTCATGAATGTTTCTTCATGTGTGTGTGTGGGGGGGTCTCTCTCACCTGTTTTCTTGTTTCATTCTCTTTTTCTCTTTTCCATTTTTTTGGACATGTGTGTTAGCTGCTTGACTTCCTTCTCTTCTTTCCTTTGACCATATGCAAGCCTTCATTGTATTTTGGTCTATCTCTCTTGTTTGTCCTCTTTCTTCCTTGATTTTCTTCTATTTCATTCTCTTTCTCTAATGACTGTATGCATTCCTTTGCATTGCATTCTTTTCATTTTTTCTTCTTTTTCTCTTTGGAACCTTTTGACTCTCTGTTCTTTCTCTCCTCTTTCTCTCTCTCTCTCTCTCTCTCTCTCTCTCTCTCTCTCTCTCTCTCTCTCTCTGGGTGGCTTTGTCTTATGTTTCTACAGGAACACATCTCAGAGTTAAATCCTTTGATCATGGTACTGCCTCAACTGCCACCTATACATCTGTTTATTGTGCATTTTGTATACTTTGTTTGCTCTCCCATCTGATGTGTGCCATGTACTGGCACTTTTGCTGTCTTGCTAACAAATCTTCCATCTTCAACTCTCTCTGATCACTGCCTATGAACTGACTCCCACCAACTCACTCTCATAATTCCTCTTACTAATTGTGCTTGTATATATGCTGGGGTAAATCTTCTCTAATTCCGAACACAGACCAACCATATTTCAGATAATTTTACAGGCTCTAGCCTTATTTGTCAGACTACAGCAACACAAATGCCAGTTTATGATAGACATGAAAAAACATTTCACCCAAAAGCATTTTCACTAGATTTGGATTTTATCATGTTTCAAAACTTTTGACCAGATTTTTACACATCCACATCCACAACACACATACACAGTGTATGCTAACACACACAAACAGGTAGATATGTCTAAGCCTTTATATATATATATATATATATATATATATATATATATATATATATATATATATATATAAAGTTATAGTTATATATATATATAAAGTTATAGTTATATAGTCAAGGATGACTCGAAGGCTCCCTTTTCAATAGCTACTACACCAAGGTGTAGAGGAGAGCACTACTCCTTTCCCTGGATAGCTCTACTTTAACTTTAATCCTTACCTTGTAATGGTGAGTGTTATCAAGTACCATTTTTTGAGTCTTTGGTATGACTCGACCTTAGATTAAACTCCAGTCTCCTGGACTATTGGTGAACACTCTACAACTCACAACTATACACAACTATACAAACATCTAATCCTATGTATGAATACACCAAAGGTACATTGTTTCATATACCCTCTGTATAGATATACCTGGCCTATATATATATATATATATATATATATATATATATATATATATATATATATATATATGTTGAAATGATAAATTGTGGTGAATCTGACAAGATGATAAAATAAGTGGAAAGATGGAAAAATCAAACACTTATAAAAGTTTAGTAGTAGTGATATTTCATTCTTTTATTCCAAGAACTTTCTTAGACTAAACATTTTTTTAGTTTTTCAATATTTAAGTAAATGAGGAAATAGATGACAGAAAATAAAGGTATAAAAGGGAGGGAGAGGATCTAAAGATAAGAGGCAAGTAAGGGGAGGAATGGAAAAGGAGGTAGATGTTGGTTTAATTGATGATGGTAGGGAATTTGGGTTTTGACTGACTGTCTGTGTATGTTAATGGAGTCAAATGTATCAGGTTTCATTCCAGATTTTTGACCACAAGGAAGTGGAATTAATTTTACTGAGTTAAAAGAAAAAGAAATAGGGAAAAGAAAGTGGAAGGGGGAGGGGTTTTTGCATATCCTGTTTCACCAAAAACATTGACTGTAATGGAGTGTCTAAGTGGAAAGGAAGAATCAAAAAGAAAAAGGGAAAATCCCCAACAGTATGGTAGTAGAGAGTGAAAAAAAAGGTCTTAGTTTGCTAAAAAAAAATGTTATCCATTCTCCATTTTGATATAGCTTTCATATTATAAAATGTCCATCATCATCATCATCATCATGTTTTGCATCCAGCACAGATATCCCTGACCCTCTCTCGCCACTCCTCCCTATTGTTCATCACTTCTGGCAGGTCCTCAGGGCTACATCCTATATCCTCACAGAGCTGCTGTATGTAGGTTCCAGCTGGTTGCCCTGCTTTTGCTTGGCCATATGAGGGGGTCCTTAGGAGTACATCACTTATGAGCTCATCCCTGCTTCTCCAGCAGTGTTCTGCATGTCTGGTTCATCTCATCATCATCATCATCATCATATCGTGCTAGCAGCATGGATATCCCTGACCCTCTCTCGCCACTCCTCCCTATCGTTCATCGCACTAGGTAGGTCTTCAGGACAACAACCTGTATCCTCACATAGCTGCTGAATGTACGTTCGAGCTGGTCGTCCTGCTTTTGCGCGGCCATGTGTGGGGATCCATAAGAGTACATCTCTTATGAGTTCATCTCTGCTTCTCCAGCAGTGTCCTGCATGTCTGGTTCGTCTAACTTGAATAGTTTTCGTGATAGGGGGCAGGTGGCCGTATAGTTGGTGTCTTGTGGGGTGTTGCTGCCAGGACTTGTTCAGGATTGCACGCAGCATTCTTGTGTAATTGCCATCTAGTTTCTTCTCCAGCCGTTTTGTTAGCGTCCATGTAGTGCATCCATATAGCAGTATCGATGTGACCGCTGCCTGGAAGAAACTGCGTTTCATTTTATCGGTTAGGTCTGATTTCCATATAATCGATAGCCTATTGATAGCTGTCCATGCTTTCGTTAACCTCGTTTCGATGTCCTTTTCAGTTGATTCGACGCTGCTTCCTAGGTACGTGAATTTGTCTACTAGTTTAAGTGGGGTTCCTTCTAGAGTGGAGATGTCCCCCGCTTGGTTATAGCACATATATTCCGTTTTGTGTGCATTAACATAGAGGCCTATGCTTGCTGCTGCTCGTTCCAAACTATGTAGAAGTGTTTCGGCTTGGTCAGGTGTATTTGCCAGTATCGCTATGTCATCGGCGTAGTCGGCATCGGTAATTGTTGTTGCGGGGTATCTTCTGCTTCTTTTCTTCGTCAGTTCGAAGCCATTCTCTTTGATTTTGTCAATCGATGTTCTAAGTACGTAGTCTAGACAAATGATAAAGATGTACGGGGCCAGTGTGTCCCCTTGTAGTACTCCTGCTACAATGTCAAAGTATTCTGTGTCTCCATCATGTGATCGTACTTTTACTTTAGTGTTTCTATAGAGAATCGTTATTGCCGCTACGGTTTCTTTAGGTATGCCGTACGCTAGTAGGATTTGTTCCATCTTTCCTCTGTGAATGGAGTCGAAAGCCTTGGTAAAGTCGACAAATATTAATGTCGCTTGTAGGTTCTTTGCCCGTACACCTTCAAGGATTCTGCGGATGGTTAATATTTGTGAGGTCGTGGATCTATTTCTTCGGAAGCCATTTTGGTTTTTTCTAAGTATGTTGTCGATTTTGGGTTCTATTCGGTTTCGTAGTAGGGCATTGTAGATTTTGGCAGCTATGGATGTAAGTGTTATGCCTCGGTAGTTTTTGGCTAATCCGAGGTCCCCCTTTTTAGGGAAGGGGAGTATGCATCCCTTCATCCATCTATCTATCGGATTTTGATTGTATACTGCGTTGCAGTGTCGGAGCAGTATGTCGTCAAATTGTCTGGTCTTCCATACTTCCGGGGAAATTTCGTCCAGCCCTGCACCTTTCCTATTTTTAATTTTTCTGAGAACCGAGTCGAGTTCTTCTTGTGTGAACGGTCCTAGTTTAATGTCTAATTGTTTGCTAATTATTCTGGTGATTGGTTCATGCGTTATTTTTGGTGGGTTTCCAAGTAAGTTTTCGAAGTGCTGTTTCCACAGTTTTATTCTTTCTTGTTGGTTTGCTGCTCTAAGTTTTGCTTTGGCTGTGTTCTTTCTTCTGCTCACTTCGTTTATTGTTTGCCAGGCTATTCTGGATTGTCTATCTTCCACCGAGTCTCTAATCTTATCTATCTGATTTTGAATGTATTCTGTCTGTTCCTTTATATATATGCCTGCTAATTGATATTGTGCCGTTTTTAGTTTTAAGGCATTTGTGTTTGTTGGGTTTTTTCGATAGTTTTTGGAGGCTGTTTTCACTAGTGCACGTTTTTCTCTCACCGCTAAAGTTTCCCATGGGACTCTATATTTAGTTTTAATTTTTGTTGGAATGTATTTTGCTGCTGCCTCGAGGTGTGCATTGACGAAATTTTCGTATTCGTCGTTTGGTGTACTTTTTTCCGTCTTTTCTTGTAGTGTTTCGAATCTGTTTCTTAATTCTAATACGTATTTATCTCTTACATCTTTGTTGTTTAATAGGGCCCAGTCATAGTGTTTGGTGGTCGCTGTTCGTTTGGCGTTTTTTCGTAGGCTTAACCGTATTTTCGCCGTGACTATTCGATGATCGGTGGACACACCCTCAAAAGAGGAGTATGCCTCGCAATTCAATGCACTATTCTTCCATTTCTTGTTTATAAGGACGTAGTTTATCTGTGCTTTAGTATTGTTTGCGTACGTGTATGTCCATAGTTTGCCCTCTCTTTTTTGGTAGTTTGTATTGAGGCATGCTAATCTATTTTCTATCATGAAATCTGTTAGATGTTGCCCATTTCTATTTGACGTGTTGTGGAGGCTGTATTTGTTGTTTCCGTTTTTCCCGATTTGGGCATTCATGTCTCCGCCAATGACTAACATGTTGTGTTTCGGGATGCTACGCACTAATGAGGATAACTCATCGTAGAAGGTGACTAGTTCAGTTTCTTCACTAACATTGGTGGGGCTGTAGCATGAGATGATTGTTGCTCTGGGGTTTCCGTTAAATGTAGCTGCCATCATTCTAGGTTGTATTTTCTCAACGCTATTAAGCGTTTTTAGTGCTCTAGGTCCTATAAGTAATCCTACCCCTCCTACTGCGGCGTTGACAGAGTTTTTCCATGCGGATACAGTGGCGAGCGACCAGCCATTGCCAGTTTCGTGATATTTGATATCTTCTGTGTGCGCGTATCTGTGTTCTTGTATGCATATTATGTCTATCTTATGTTCTTCGGCCGATGCGATTAGCTCTGGGAGTTGTCCTATTCTATTTAAGGTTCTTACGTTAAAAGTGGATATTTGTAGTGTTTGCTTGCATTTTAATAGTTTTGATTGTTTGAGCTCTGTAGCTGATTTTTCGAACACCGAGGCCAGGGCTCCAACCTCAGCAGGACGCGCCCCTTTTTTACCCGCGCGAAGAGCGATGCGGTTTGTGTAAGTGGTTTGAGTGTGGGTCATGGTTATCTTTCGATGGCTGTTTTATTCTCTTCTATAGAAGCCACTCTTATAGAGGAGCAGCAGTAGTTCCCCGATCGAACTAGCGATCCTGAGCGTAAAGTCGTCAAACTCACGTCCAGGACCCATTTGGGTATTGAGTTTGGTCGTCCATGGGTTTATTCAAATACCTTTACGTACATCATGCTGCTTCCCATGTGTACGCAAAAAAAAAAAAAAAAAAAAAAAAAAGTGGGGGTAATTTTGGTTTAAGTTTTAACTTAGTTAAAGTCCAACATTATGGTACTTTCGTATGACTTTCGCTAGTACTGACTTGTGCTTTTTTTTTGCTGTATTGGGACTTTTCCTGGGTTTTTCATTTTTTTTTTCTACAGTTGGGAACCTAGCAGGCTTCAGGTATTATAGAGCTTAACAAATTTTTTTTTTTTTTTCTTGGGGGGGGGGGCTGTGGTAGCATTAGGCGTTGTAGGCTTTTTCTTTTTCTTCTAAACTACTGTTAGGGCTTTCTTTACGAATTTTTAAATTATTCGATAGAAGATATTCAAAAACATTCTGCCTTGTTCGCTGACATGTGGATAGGCTAATATCAATTTGGCTTTATAGTAGAGTAAGCTTGTCTTTACATTTAAAACGCATAGTTTAAGTATTATTTCACAAACAAAATACAGCATAACATTTTGTAAAATTCAGCATTTTAAATTGATAGGACTTAAAGACATACTGACCAATATTGACATATTTCTTCCACTTGGCTCCTGAGTTCAAATGCTTCTTCTTCGTTTTGACTTTTATTTACTACTGAAATTTCAGGTAGCTTTGGGGCGGTCTACTGGGGGGGAGGGGAGAATTCGTTAACTTTGATAATTTTCGTGATGGGAGGTCGGTGACCGTACAGTTGGTACTTTGTGGGGTGTTGCCTCTAGGACTTGTTCAATAGTGCTCACAAGATTCTTGGGTAGTTGCCGTCTAACTTTTTCTCCAGCCGTTTAGTTAACGTCCAAGTACTGCATCCATATAGCAGTATTGAGATGACTGCTGCTTGGAAGAAACTGTGTTTCATTTTATCAGTCAGGTCTGACTTCCAAGGTGAAATTTAATAGAAACCTGGACGGTTTTTTTATGTGGTTTGTTTTGGAAATGATTGCAGATTCTAATATTCTGCAGGATTTTTTGCAGTCATCATTTATTTTGATTGATCATTTGTGTTCATAGATTCTTTTTTCTAGATTGCGTTGGGTTTTGCAATATAATGTTTGTTACAATGTTTGTATGGAATAGAATATATGCTTGTGTAAGGAGTGGTTTCGATGTTGGTTCATTTTGAGATGTTAAACAGCTTAGATATAGCTTCTCTCTACACAAATATACCCGTCAAAAAATGTCTTAACTTTCTTGCTACTCACTTAAGAAAATTAAATTTAAAAAAATTTTTTTAGCAAACTTTTATCATATTTATATATGCAACTATGACCAACTTGTAGCTATACACATATATGCATACACACATCTACATACATCTAACCTCACGTACTAACATATCAAAAAATCTTTCAATATACCAGAGGAATTTTTTAACTCAAATTATGCGACATGACAAAATTTACTTTTTCTTATTTATGGAGAGAAAGTGCTATTTTCCAATTGCTTATACCTAAAATAAAGGCCTATTTTTCTCTTTAGACTTTACTTTTCTGACTTAGACAACAAAATTATTAAAACATGATGAGAGAGTATATTAGGGACTGATACATGAGAGTGATTTACCTTATTGTGATAAATCTTGAAAAACTTATTTGCCACTAAACATTTCATTTTTCTATAACTTTACTATGAATACATATAAATTTTTATAAATTTTATTCAATGTTGTTTTATTCAAACCTTATGTAAATAAAAAAAATGTGCAAATTTGCTAGTTTTTACCAAAGAAATATGTTCATTTTGAAATTTCATTTCCCAAGGTAGAAAAGCAAAGTTTGAAAGGAATAATGATAGCTTTCTATACTTTTATGACATAAGCAGTTTAAACATAAGATTTGTCTGAGTATTATCATTTACTATTATATCATAACTTACAACTTATTGCCTTTAAAAAAGTACATGGCTAACAATTCTTTATTAAAGGTTAATTTTTTCTTATAAATGCCAGGATTTTATTATTGGTAGAGGAACATTACACAATCAAAATGGGTATTATTAGGTATTATTTATCACCAAACTCTTATGCATTGGAACTCTGTAACCAAAAGTAAACCTAGTTATGGTTTAAATAGCACCACAACAGTTCTACAAAGATGACTTTGACATGAGATAAATCATGAAGTTTGATATGCCATTAAACAAAGAAACCAAACCAAATTAAAATTGCATAAATATCAAAGTGAACTGCTGCATAAGCATATTTTTGATAATATAATTTCTATTTTGATTGTATAATTTTCCACTTGAAAAAATAAAGTCTTGGAATCTTTGGTTTAGAAGAGAATTGATTTTTTTATTAAACTATTATTAGGCATGTGCTGATTAAGGGCTTCATGATAATTTGGCTCAGTGGTATGTGCAGTGGGCTATAGAACTATAACATCTTAAAAACATTACAATGCACATACCAGGAAACATGAAAACTTATTTTCTAAGTTTTCTAACACATTCTATAATTTTGGCCCCAATTTCAAATTTCAAGTATTTTTGTAAAAATATTTTGGCTTGAGAGAATACTGTTTTATTTTGTTGTTAAAATGTCTTTTATTTTCTCAGGAAATTACAGGCATATTTATCTGGGAGTAAGAATGAACACAGATAATTTATAGAGGTCTTAGTGAAATATTAGTTATATTTTTTAATCTCTGGTTTAATCCCCACACTGTGACATTTAATCACCACACTGTGACATTTGAATTTTAAATTTAGAGTTGATGCATTAGTTTCATAGATAAAAGGAATCATCATCATCATCATCATCATCTCCTGTCTCATCATCCATCTCTATCATCCATCACTCTAGGCAGGTCTTCTTGGCTGCATCCAGTGTCTGCACAAAACTGATATAAATAAGTTCTTATGAATGCGCATAGATCAAATAAAAGAAAATGGTTCCACATTAAAAAAGGAAAGAAGCAGATACCCAGCAGAAACTATGACAGATGCAGACTATACAAATGATCTAGTGCTTCTCATAAATATAACAGCCTAAGCTGAATCCCTCTTGTATAGCCTAGAGCAAGCAGCATGAGGCATTGGCTTTTATGTGAATGCCAATAAAACAGGGTACATGTGTTTTAAATGAAAATAAAATGAATATATAACATTTTTTAAGAAAAATTTCAGAAACTTTTGTTTTTAAGAAAGACTGCTGTCAATCAACATAAATACAATCTACTTTGATATTAAATAAGAAGTTATAACTTGACTCGTTGGTAAGTTAGGATAGCAACTACAATATTTGTGATCTATTTTAACAACATTGCAATTCACATTATTAAAAAAATTGCAAGGAGAGACAAAAATGTACAATTTTTATTGTGTAGTATTGCCAAAAGTTATGTTTATAGCTTAGTTTTGGTGCGAGGCTGCACCAAGTAAGGACTGAACTCACTAGAAATGGATTACTGAGATAAGTACACCAAAATGATCCCAAGAGCAGGACAAGAAGCTGAATTTCAAATTAAACCCTTAAATAATTCATGTTTAGTATTGGTAAAATAAGCCTATTCTGAAATTAAATATATGCATTAATTTCTGGTCCCTGATATAATGTTCTATTCTAATGTTCTGCAGAGGCTGATTTAACTATGTAGGAAATAAGGAGGTAATTTAATATTGTCTATCTCACCACTGACATTGCTACCAAGTAGAATTTTTACCTCCTTTATCTTTAGTTGTTTTGGTTTAAAATTTACCTGGACTAGTTTTTTTCAACTAATCTTGGCCCAATATCATGGTCCAATTCAAATCTGTCTCAATACATAGTTTTGACCAGGTTTTAAATGGATAAGTGAATTATACCTGCTCAATTCCATTTTTTTGTTCTTTTGGCTGGATTACTAGTTAATCTGAATCCATTTACCTTATAGTGTCAATCTCAGTTCCTCAAGAAATTGTTTTTAAAAGTGAAACTTTCTATCCAGAGTCTATAAGTACTTTTCTCTATCTGCTCATAATCTCTACCATATTCACCAAGTTTGAGCCTTGGATAAAGAGTTAATATTTTGCAGCTCCTTTTCTTTTTGGAGTTTTAACTCCTCAGTTTTGTTTTGGACATGAACATTTTCTGAGGATTTGACATGATTACATTCTTTGTGTGTTCCTTCTTGGCTTTTGATCAATTTTGAGGTGTTGGTTAGATTTTGATGGTGCCCTGGTTTTCCTTTTTTCTGAGGCACAGTAAAATTCCTCAGCTAACTCAAGACAATCCTGCTCATCATGTTCTACTCGACTATAATTTTAATGCCCTCATTGGCTTTTATTCAATCTTAATGAAGCATTTCTTTATTTACTATTGTTCATTTACAACCATAACCCTCTTCAAACCACCTGTTACCATAACTTTCTGACTTGAGTGCCCTTAACATGGTATGGGGACCCATATGTCATGGCCACCAATCTACCTTTCCTGAAATCCTACTATTGAAACTTGACCATTCTTTTATTTGACAACCTCAGAGTTACTCATAGAACCTTTCACTTTCTCTTGCCAATGACAAGGCTTCTGATAGGTTTGTCAGATTAAATATTGCCACATCTTCTTGTTCAAGGCATCAATGAAGAATTCAGCTAGTTGTACTTGTATAGCTGAACCTTCTCTTTGCTCAAAGTCTTGATATGCTAACCTAGCAAGTTTGGTCATTCTACTAGCAAGTTCAGCAAGAGCTTCATCTCTGTTTTATTTTATTCAAAGCTGGAGCAGCATTGGTAGAGTTTTCAAATTCTCCATACTGCACTGATACTTGATTGAATTACTCCTTACTGGAAATAGAGGGATTAGTTGGAGCAAATTCCCCAGCTATTGACAGTGTTATATAATTAAGGAATGATTTTTTTTATATTAATCATTTTTTGTTAATTATATTTTATCATTCAGTTTGGTAAGGCTTTGAACCACTTGGGTCTCTTAGTCCAGGTGCATAGTCAGATGGTGCAATCTTACACACGCGCAAAGGATATGACAATCACCATTTGTCATAATAAACACCCAGACAGGAAATAGGGCTGGAGTCTGGATGACATCATGCCCAGAAGAGATGGTCCTGAGAATTTGAGGATTTTGAAAAGACGGCAGTTGCGTGTTCGACCATTGAAGGTGCAGTTGAGTTTTCTACCGTTGAGGCGGGCGGTTGAGTTTTTCGGATCTCGACAGGCAGAGATGAATTGAGATCTTAAACATCACAAGATGCACTGTGCATTGTGGTGGGGTCAGCATAGTATGCTTAGCATAGGCTTTTAAGAATTGTGTCTCTCTCCTCCTGTCACCATGGACTGAAGCCAGAAATTAATAAATCCATTCATATCTGAAACAAGATTCAACCTGTATTTGTATATATGTATATTTGTATTACTGTTGTGATTGATATCATTATAGCTATATAACAGCAACTCAAAGATAAGAAAAACTCTCTGTTATGAGATAACAAATATTCATTGAAATGCAATTGTTTAACAATTATATATATCACATATATAAGGAAATTGTATCATTATGTTTGTTTTGAGAGAAAGACAAGTTTAGGAATTTGGCTGATACTGTCTTCCTATGTTAATCAGTCTTATAATTTTTCAGAGAGTGCAGTTTTCACTTAGGAGGCTCTCGTGCTTGGAGAGACTTCTTTTCTTATTCTCCTGTCTTCAGTATGAGATTTTTTTCTCTTTTTTAAACATTAAAGAAGTATTTTTATTGAGGATTCTCCTGAGAACAAACATTTCTGAATAGCTAACTACAGATCATTTTATATTTTCTACTAATTTATACTGATCAGCCAATCAAAAGTTCTGATCTATGTTTGTGGGAAGAGTATCCCTTTTATTGATCAGGTTTCAACTGGTCATCCAATCAAGCCACACTATAGGGGTTTGGCAAGTTAAAGGTCCTAGCCCTCACTTTGTAGTGGAAGTATCCCTTTTCATATTAACCAATGTAAAAAAAAAAAACTTTTAAAGATAGGATTAATTATACTGAACCCCAGATATCACTTTTAAACTCAACAGGTGGACAAAGGTTAATTTGGGATGTTATGAGTATAAGTGTTTCAGTATACCAACAGACTCCAAATAACATTCTTGTAACCTGCTTACTTTGATTATTTTGACAACTTGCTGGTGGGTAGAGTACAAGTTTTCACTGATCTTTTAAATTAACTTATGAATTTTTTATCTGTACACATCACATAAATAAGTCTCTGATTTTATATTCTGATATTAGAAAATTACTTTTTCCTGACTTTTAAAGAAAAGTATTATTCTTATAAGTTTTGAGTGCTCATGAATACCTCATATTGTCATAGTATATATAATAGCCCAATTATGTCAGTAATTCTTGCATTAATTCCTGGTAACTGAACATCACTGGTCTTCCAGTTTTTCAATGCATTTCTATAAGAAATCAGTTATAAGGCATTTCTATAAAATCTTTTACAGTGCATTTCTATAGTAAAATCATTTACAATGCATTTCTGTAGTAAAATTATTTACTTGGCATTTCTATAGTAAAATTATTTACAAAAGTAAAATTTTAAAGTAAAATTTTTTCAAGGCATTTCTACCCATGAAATATTCCTATTATATTGATTCATTGACTCTGCAAATAGGAATGAAGATTTGTTTCAGTTTTTGTTGTTTCTCTTACTTGTTTAATCCTTTTTTTTTCTTTCTTTCTGTAGGTGGATGTTACTCGAGAAAAGAAAGTTGGAAAGTTGAGTGTTGATGATAGAGTCAATCCTCGAGTTTCATCTACAGGTCCAGCCACAGAGTTGAACATCATTCAACCTGTTACCTTTGGTGGTATCAGTCAAGAAAAACAAGGAATTTCACAGTTTGCAAAGAATATTCCAGTAAGTGTAACAGTTCTTAATAAACAAAATTTGCAGGTTACTGTTTTATTTTCTCAAGAGTCTTACCTTCAATCTTTGCTCATTTATACTTTTGCTCTGTCAGTGGGGTTTAAACTGACTGCCAAGTGTTCAGAATCCTTACCAAAAGAAAAGGGTGAGATGGCTATGATATTAAACTGCATCTAGAGCTCTGACCTGGAGTGGTGGTTTCTGTTAGGCATGGGTCAAATCAACCTGTTTGAAAATTGATTACCTGATACCACATAGCTGTGTGCAAATTAATGGTATTAAGAATTGTTAAATAATGTTAAAGTTGTTTACAAATGATTATCATTAGTTACTTGAAACTAATTAATTGTTAGCCAAAAAAGACTAACTTCAGCATAAAATAACCCAACAAGAGTTGATATACCATAAACCCAACCAACCAGGCAACCAACCATCATTTACACTCATTTTTCCTCAAACAATTTTTGCATACTCAAATGAATTTTATATATTCAAACTATTTTTTATACACCTGAATAATTTTTTTACCTTCAAACCATTTTCATGCACTCAAACAACATTTTATACATTTTGAAAATTTTATAACATGAAATACATGTTGAAGGTTGATGAATAATTTATTTCTATGTTTTGAAAATGGTGTTGTCTTTAGGAGGAAAATACGAATTTATTGTTTCTGCAAAAATTTGGCCTTCCCTGGTAACCACTGGGTTTTTGAATTTTCTTGTTGTGGCGAGCAGACATTGGTTAAAATTTGAGTTCTCAACCATTTTTCGAGAATGTGGCTGTCTTGTGATTTTTAAAGATTGAGCAAGTTTCCATAAGTTTGAAACAGTTCAGAAAATTTTCTCTCTCTGCAGTTATGAATTTGGATCCTGGGGATAGTCAAATTCATATTTTACACATAAATATAGGCTCTCTCTCTCTCTCTCTCTCTCTCTCTCTCTCTTTCTCTCTCTCTCTCTCTCGTAAACCAGTGGAAGTAGATGAGAAGTCTGAAGAGCTGAATTCAGGTCAAGATCGCATGCTGACCAATTGATGATCAAGTTTCCCTAACATGGGTGTATGAACTGGCAAGACACCTAGCAACAAGCAACGGGAAGGTCAAACCCACAAAAAGGAAAAATCAGACAAGTCAGTTGGCCAAGAGACCCTGTAACAGACAGAAGTGTCTGTGGTGTGAAGAGTAAGCAGTCTTCTCCAGGCCAGAAAAAGATAAGAAACATGTGACTGTTTTGTTTGTTGATAGACAACGAGAAAAATCAAAGAACAAGAAACAATTTGAAGAAGATCTACAAAGAAAGAAAGAAAGAAAGAAAGAAAGAAAGAAAGAAAGAGAAATAGCTTGCCTTGTCCTTCGCATAAGACGATGGATTTTGAAGATAAAAAATGACCAGTTCAGCATTCTGGAAAAAGGGAGAAAGAAAAATTAACAGTCGGCAAAATGCAACACCAGAAAAAAGAAGAAAAAAGGAGGATGAGAGAGACATATATATATATATATATATATATATATATATATATATATATATATATATATATAAAGATAAAAGAAAAGGAGAGACAGAAGTAAAATGCTTTCATTTTAATGTTTGTTTTTGTTTTTTTTTTTACTTACCCTGTTCTTACTGCATACAAGACACTTTATGAGAAATTTTTTTTTTTGCACACATCATCACCTGAAAAATTCTGGGTAAATTGTCCCCAAATTGTTAAAATATAAACATTTTCATTTTTGTTGCTCAGACAATATTACTTTGCATACATGCCTTTTTTTTTTGGTGGGGGGTTGATAATAAAATAATTTGTATTCTAAATTGTGCATTTTGTGTTGTCTTCATTTTCAGCTTGTTCGAAAATCTCTGTGTCATAGTTTTCACAATTCCTTTGTGGTTGGATGACATCCTGAAATGAAATATTGTCCAACCTAATACCAGCAATATGCTTGGCATTGTCCGGGTGATAGGCATAGGTAAAAGGGTTGAGACTAAAAGCTTGTCACCTTTGCTGGCAGTAAACCAGTCGAAGAAGTCTCATGACACTACTAAATGTTAAATGGCGTAAAATTTGTCCAAAAGGGATTGGACTGGTTTTGTACTACTTGGGACTAGAGAAGTTCAAAAGTAAAACCATTCTTTTATTTTTTCCTTTTATTATAATGAGAAGAATTTTGAAGAGTTCTAAATTCTTGCATATTTGTACCAGCCTATTTACAGTTTTAATATGTTTAGAATAATGTATAATTATTTTAATTTGGTACCTATTCCAAAATAAGGAATGTGACTTTATTTCCTTAGAAAACCTTGGAAAATTTTTAAGCAATAGTTTGAAAAAACAAAGAAAAAGAAATTTGGTAAGTTGTTTATAATTGACTGTGGTGCAAGCCAGCATTGTTGATAAAAAAACTCAAACCTGAGCAGCCCTAGCCTTTGCAAGGTTAAAAGAGGGAAGAAAAAGGAAGCAGACTATTTTTCTGACTTTATGTATTGATTTATGTATGAAAAAAGTAGTTGTAATTTGTTAGTAAATATTTTCTTACCTTTTTGCCAATTGTTAAAAACTTGCATGTGGACTTACATGCATAAAGCCCCCTTTTTTTTCATATATTCAATCCATTTATATGCACTTAAACCATTTTTACCCTTTAACTATTTTTATACACTCTAACTTTTTTTTACATTCAAATCATTTTTATACATTTGATTAAACTATTTTTATGTCAAAAATGAAATGAGATAATGTAATTTTGGTATTTTTACCTTCTTTTAGATTTCAGAATACCAGCTTGTTGGATGTTTAAGAGATTTAAAAGTTTTAAACAAAGATGTTGCTGATACAGAAGGCACCAAATTCAATGTAAATCCTTGTTATTCTCATGAAGAGAATGGTACTTTCATTGGCAGTGGCGGTGGGAGCATCACAATTGGTATGTAAATTCCATAAAATACAAGTAAAATATGAACCCAATACTTACCGGAATTATTTGTGGGGGAAGGGAATTTTAACTTTTTTTGAATAATTGGTTTGGGTATCAACAAAAAAATAATGTATAGATGATTTAAAAGTGGCATGAACATTTATTTTATGCAAAAATTTCAGTCCTATTTTTCATTAGATTTAATCCTAAGCAAGGCAAATATAAATATAAGGGACTATAAAGATGGATCCGGGGGGGGAGGTTCAACCCATGAGATATTTATTGACCTTAGACTTGTAAAGTATTTTCCTTTTTAAAAAGAAAAAATTAGGGAGTTGATTATCAATCTAATGCTTTTTGTTTTTTTCTAATTAAAGATAATATGATTGCTAAGTTGAATGGATTAAATTTCAAAAATTGGCCAGAGGTCATTTAAACAAAGGGAGTAAATTTTGTGAGTCAGGCTACCAACAGTAGATCAGAGAAGAAGAAAAAAAGCTAATTGATTACTATAATGGTCATAATGATGATATACAAGTATGATAAAGGAATAGAAATTGTAGTGGAGAATGATTGAAGATGATAATATGGATGGATGCATAGAAAGTAACTTTAGGCATTAGAAATTATTTAACTTCTTCAGTTATATTACAACTTTTTTTCTTGTATTTTCTTTCATTTCAATTTTTAGTTGCTTTTTATCAAAACTTTCTACAATTAAGAGTAAGTAGATCAGAGAAGAAGAAGAAAAAGCAAAACGATTTTAAAAATCCAGATAAAAAGAAACATCTATAATTTAAAAAAAAAACTATGATTTATCAGAAGCCAGGCCAAATTGATCACTAATTAGAATTATAATTTAGCAGTAAGATGTGGTAAATGAACAGAAAAAATGGTTGGAGAGTTAGGGATGAATAAAGATGGGAATATCAACGTATGCAAAGAAACAAGTAATAAGTAATAATATTTTGTTTTATTGTGTGTATGCATTTCATTAATTCGTATTTCTTTCTTTTTATAGAGAAAAATTTCACTGTAGGTTTAAATATGGAACTGATAATATACATTAAGCCTCGAACCATAAATGGAATTTTGATATCCGTGTTTGCTAACAATGACAACTTTTTCTTACTTCAATTGGTTGATGGATCAGTAAGTAGTTTTTCTAATATTTGGAATACCTTGTGTAGTATAATAATTAGCTAGGCTGATTTGTCTTGCATGAGGGAGTCAGAAAAAAATATAATTTTATTTTATAAAAACAAAATCATGCTAAATAAGATATAAAAATGTATATATACTCTGTGATACCTTGTTAGAATAAATAGTGGACATTGTAAAAATGTAACGTTACCCCCTCTCGCCCCCACACACGTTAACTTTCTTTCTAACCATGTCACTTCTTACGCCGGCCGGTGATCAACTAGTGGTTCGAGGGGGTAACGCACATTTCTTTACCTACACAAGAATACGATCGAGGGAACGGAGAAAATAGAAGGACAAACGAACAAACACGAACAAGCTTGGGGTTAACCAAGGGCAGAAAAGAGGTATTGCAACACTATATGCATGTGCGGACTATCGCTAGCGTGGGTTACTAGCGAAAATTCCACAATGCTACTGGAATCAGACTCATCTTGACTCACTCTCGCTGGACCCTATCCCATGCTGCCTCGCCTCTCTGCTCCGGTGTCCGGTGTTGACTGCCCCTGTCCGTTCTTCCACGCCAACTCTCTGCTGCTCGCTTCTCTGCTGTCCAGCCACCAACTGCCCTCTGCCGGGTAGCGTCGTCAACGCCCGCCTGCTGTCCAACACCAACTGCCCTCCTCCGGGTCCCCCATCAACTGCCTCTCTCGCGTCCCCTTCCCACTTCTGGATACGGCGAGATTTCATGTCCAAGAATCCTTTGTCTGGTTTCGCGCCAAAACAGACAATTGAATCATCTGCTTTGGCAGCCCAACCACATAGTGCTACAAAAAGTGTAGGTTTAACTCAAATTTTCTTGAGCTTGGAAGTCCATCTTCAATAAAACAGGTCATGTCTCTCTCTCAGTGCTATTTCACCTCAAGGTGCCAAACATGGTGCATATTAAATATGAAAATAAGAAAATTATCCCAAAACCCAACATAAAAAGAAAAGTCATTTTTTTATAAATTGAATACTTAATATTCCTGTGTTTTGTTGTGAAAGAATTACCTAATACAACATAACAAGAAAACAGACAAAGAGAAAGAACTCAATAATGTTGAGACATACTCAGTCAAGAGGAGAGAAATCTTATTAGTGTTGTAGTTGCCTGTCTGTTTCATATCTTTTCACATATCTCAAATTGTTCTATTAAATGGAATTTCAAAGTTAAAATCAATATAAGGAAGGGTCTGATTTTATCTATCATATATATATATATATATATATATATATATATATATATATATATATATATATATATAAGGTAATTTTGTGCATAAATTACCCATGATTCATGGTCATAATATTATCAAATCAATTTTTCAAACCAAAAGTTTTTCCTAGTCTTTCCCATTATATTTCAACCTTACAAAATTATTTCTCATTTGTAAGTTAATAACAGGTATATACCAAAAAATTAGATGAGCTAGGACAAATTGTCCATGATGCTTCTTGGTTCATCTTCCACATCAGACCCCATTGCACAGATGACCCAACTATGGTTGATCATTTCCCTGCTTGAATCCCAGCCATGACAATCCATGGGATTTGTTTTGACCAATTAACTTTTTCTGAGTCCTTAGAATACAATAACGGTCCAAATTCTGTATGTTTGTTGGTTTTTGTCATTTGGGAGTTGGGCAGAAGATGGAAGATTTTGGTGAGTTAGGTGGATGATGCTCTTTTAAGATAAGACCACACTCTACATTAGCTGATGGTCTTCCACTGGAATTTGAGTGATAGCACTTCTGCTCAAGTCTCCAGGACTCTACTCTGTATTCTGACTGATCTTAATAATGCTGTAGTTTTGATACTCTCCACTCATCTTATTTCCAAGTCCTCCAGTCCCTTTACCAATCTTTTGGTGAATGTGTCAAGCACACTGATTGCAATTGTGATCACCATCACTTTCATGTTTCATATTTTTTTCAATTCTCTTGCAAGATCAAAGTACACTATTCAATAAGTCCTCTTTTTTTCATTGACTATCACTTGGTCTGTTCATCTGGCTGAGATTAGATGATCCATTTGTATCTTAAAATCCCTTTGCCTAGTTGGCTGGGGCTGTAGAATGCACCAACTGCTTCTCTGCAGAGGGGTAAGACCCCCCCCTAACGAGTGTCCTAATTATGACACTAAACAATCTGATGGTGAGGTTCCAGTAATACTGAAGCTTTGGGGAATGAACCCCTTCATTGCCAGTGCTCCGAGGTCCACTCTGGCCAAGAGTGGTAGCACCTGATAAGGGTACTATCGATGGGTTAAATAGAAATAAACTGTAGTTTCTTGACTTTACTGTTTTTTGCCTACGTACTTATGCTAAACTGAATTTTCTGAGATAAAACTGTTTTGACATTAACCCTGTGTATTGCCCAGTCGGCTGGAGCTGTAGAATATACCGACTACACCTCAGGATACTAAACAATCAAATGGTGAGGTTCAAGAGATGCTGGAGCTTTGGGGAATGTGGAGCACCCCTTCATTACCATTGCTCCCAGGTCCACTCTAGCTGATAGGGCTCTATCTATGGGTTAAATAGAACTAACTGTGTACTTATACTAAACTGAATTGTTTGAATTAGAATTGTTTGACTAAATTGAATAGCTTGAAATAGAAATGTTTTAACATTGAGACTGTACTTACATTTTAACTGCATGCTTACGCTAAACTGAATTGTCTGAAATGGAACTATTTTTGACATTGAAACTGTACTTACACTGAACTGAATTGTTTAATAAAGAACTGTTTTGACATTTAACTGTGTGTAAACAAAACCTCTACTTATACTAAACTGAATAGCTTGAAATAGAAAAGTTTTTGACTATTAAATTGTGTGCTCATGCTAAACTGAATTGTTTGAAATGGAACTAACTATTTGCATAAAAATGGATTTGGCGTTAGATAAACTACAAAGGTTGGTATGCCATAAAACTTAACCAACCAACCAATCAAAATCCTTTAGAATTTTATGCAGCTCATTTTCTATGATGGATTATGGGTAGCACATATACCATTTGTTCACATAATCAAATTTCAATTTCTTGTACAATTCCCAGTGGATCACCTCCCCATCCAGTCATGTCTACTCTCTCTGCACTAATTTACTGCATTCACTTTTTATGTGATAGATCATTTTGTCTCTGTCACCACATAATCTACATCTGCTATTTTGCTTCGTCTTATCTATTCTTGCTTTGATATAGTTGTTCCTTACAGCATTGTTTTGTGTTACCATCAAAATAGAGATTCCATTTCACTCTTATGGTTTCGCTTTCTTAGCCATATCCAAATTTTCTCATGGGAGATTTTGCTGTTTTTTTTCTTTCTTTTTTATTTTCTTGTTATTTTTGTTCTGTTGATCCTTGTATTGTCAGTATTGTGTCTGGTCAATGTAATCAGTCTTCCTCTGTACTTTTTTATATTGACTTTGAGTTTTTGTATTGATGTATCAATGCTATTTTAAATCCTGGCAAGTCCTTATTTTCTTTCTTTTCTTGACACATATAGTCTATCAACATCGTCTCTGGGATGTAACGTCTTATGCATCATCATTAGTTCTTCTTCTTCTTCTTCTTCTTCTTCTTCTTCTTCTTCTTCTTCTTCTTCATATTATTATTTCATTTTCAGTTTTATCTTAAGGTTAACCATTCTTTGCTATGTCCAAGTTTTCTTGTCTGAGATTTCACTTTGTTGCTTGAAATGTCCATACAGTTGTTTTTCTTTCCATTTTTATTTTCTAGTTATTTTCACTCTGTTAATGCTTATGTTGTCTGTGTTTTTTTGGTCGCTGTAATTAGTCTTTGTTATTATTATTATTATTATTATTATTCCTTGTGAGTTTTTCACACCAGTATTAATTACTGGTTTTTCACTGAAGTCTGAGTTGCAATAAGTATCTTTTGGTCTCCAGAACTCTTCTAAGTATTCTAGCAAATCTCAACAATGCTGTGGTTGTAACATACCCATGATACACGGATATGTGAAAGAGACATAGGGAATCTAAAAACACAAAATTCACGAAATTGGTTCAGGTACAAAACTTTTATTCACCTTTTTGAGTTTAAAGGTTTTTCAACATGAGGAGAGAGAGACACAATCTTTCTATGTTGACTGCTTTTACATCATCAGCTCTCAACCCAACCAACACGCGGCACCCGTAGCGTACAAAGTCCTCTGACCTCGCCCAGGTCTGAATCTCAACTTTTTCATTCGGATGCAGGAACTCAACTCCCTGCTTTTTCTCAAATCTCAGCCCACACTTCCGGTGTGTGACGTCACCCAAATACCCTGGTCTCAATTCCTATTTGGGATTTTTATTTTGACATCTCTGAATGACACATCCTCTCTGCGTGCGCATGAACACCTGCATTAATGTTGCACCTAACTAACCCATGCGCTAAGCGAAAGGTTCTCAGCCTAACTAAACCGAAAAGCAAGATATATAAAACAAAATCCCTAAGCAATTATATTACATGGTCTGTTTTGACTTGATTCTTCCACTGATTTCTAATTCCCCCAGTTTCTTTTCCCAGGCCTTTGGGGACCATTCCAAGGGCACCAACTCCAATTGCTATCACTGTCACCCAAATGTTTTACAGTTTTTCAGCTCTCTGGCAATATTCAGGTATTTGTTTATCTTTTCATTTTATTTTATTTTCACTCTATGACCTTCTGAAATAACAAAATCCATGAGATGTTCTTTTCTTCTTGTTAATTAACACTGGGTTTTGTCTTCTATCTAGGATTAGGTAATTTGTTTGTATCTCAAAATCCCAGATAATTTTATGGGATTCATTTTCTAGGACAGATTCTGGTTTGTGCATATATCATTTGTCTGTATGGTCAAATTTTAATTTCATGCATAATTCCCATAAGGTCACCTTTCCAACTCAGTCAAATCTAGTCTTGTTATTGTTATTTCACTCTTTGCATGTTTTTACACCAATGTTAGCTGGTGATCTATCATGGGAGACTGAATGACAATTTCTCCTCAGATTTCCAGCACACTTCTCAGTATTCTAATTGATCTTAATGACCCTGTAGTCTGTATGGTCTCAGTTTTTCTCTAATTTCTAATTCCTCCAGTTTTCTTTCCAAACCTCTAGGGACTATTTCAAGTGCACCAACTACAATTGGGGTATCATCTACATTGCCATGTTCCACTGGTTCGTTTTGTTCTCTGACAAAGTCCAAGTATTCATCTATCTACATGATTTCTTTCATTTTCATTCTACTGGGATGTTAACATTTTTTACATTAGAATTTCAAACTGCCTTTCAGTTTTGACGATGACTTTTAATTAAATTTCTTGCTAGTTGATAAAGCAAATATGTTTTAACACTTTGCAGGTTCATGCCACATTTAACAATGGAGCAGGTCATTTCACTGTCAAGAGCACTCCTAAACTGAAATATCAGATTTGTGATGGACAGTGGCATAGAATTGAAGGTAAGAAGTTTTTTTTACATTATTTACATTTTTCGGACTATTGTCCTCATCTTTGTCACCATATTTATCACAACATTTTGGCCGTTGTATGCTCCAACCTTCTTCTTTATCCACTGTACCATGTGTCCTCAAGGACACATATTACAGTGGATAAAGGCGTCAGTTAGATCCAGTGACATACCCAAAGACTGTGAGTCCAATACCAGGTGAAAGCAGTGGAGAACTTTCAGAGGGGAAATTAACTGGAGATAACTGAGAACTGACATCCATTAAACATGGCTCATAGAACTAGAAAAATCTACCCCGGTAAGCGAAACAAAGAGTTAAGGTTGACATTCCAACCGCCTAAACATGGCAACAAAGATGAGGACAATAGTCTGAAAAATGTAAATAATGTACATAATACCTCATCTCAGAAATATAGACAGATAAGAAGTTTTATTCAATTTCAGAATTACCAAATTGTTTATGACAAGTTTTTCTCATAGATTTAATTTAATTTTCAAGTTCCTTAAAATATTTGGTGAAATATTTGAAAAAGACGCCTGAAGCATCTTTGAACTTGTCATTGTTACACATTTAACTTCATTAATGTATGTATTTATCCTACTCATTTGCCAGAGCAGAATGTGACACAAGGCCAATTTTCAAATGGAGTACAGCTGGTTTGAATTCAGAATTTACCTTCTTGACCAGTTATTCTCAATATGAAGCACATGCCCCACCAGGGAAACATGGTATTATTTTGGTGGGGCTTGTTTAGAGACCAAGTTATTGAATATGTAAGAACTAAATATTACAGGTGGGGGGCATCAGAATTTTAGAAATACCAAAGTGGGGCATGGCCCAAAATTTTTTGAGAACCACTGATCTAGACCAAGGTTAAAGAGCCCAGTCTTGCTCTATACACTTCACTGATGTATGTAGTAGAAACAGGATTTGCAATGCATTCCATATTGCAAATGCATTTCTATCCATGCTTTTAGTATTTGTTTTGTCACTGAATTGTAGGCAGTAAAGAAGTATCTAGATACTGGCAAAATGGTCATTTAATATACTTTCAATGACACTGGTAATGCATTTTGATATACAAATAATAGTTACTAAAAATACATAAAAGGCAGAATAAATACAAAAGTATATACCCAACCACTCCACCATGAGTAGGATGTGATACAAGTTTCATTTTAAGTAGATTAAATCTGGTTTTCCATCTTGACAAATTGCCAAATCAATACTAAAGAATCCAGTCTGCCCTGCTATTTACCCACAACTGGGTGGGGAGGAAAGATGGATTCATGTATTTCTCAAGGGCATTAGCATGAAGTGAATGACAAAGGTCACCAATTCTATTTCTTATGATTATGCCAGTCTTAATAAAAACAAAAGTATGAATGGAAAAATTATTCAGATACATTGATTTCATATTTTAACAATTACTTGCATCACCTTGGTTTGTAATTTCAGCTTGAAGATGATTTTGTAACCCTTCATAACTTTAAAAAATCTTAACCTACTTTTCCCTGGGTACAATATGTATCTGAATACTTTTGATACACCCTTATTTTGGAACTTGTGCATGTATTGATCTATATCTGTGACCATTTACTGTAATCCAGTTATAATAATTGTACATTTGATATTTAGTAAATTGAAATATGTATTCAGGGTGTTGCAATTTTATTTTATGTCAGTCAATTGCATGTCCTGAAAAATATGCAAGGCTAAACAAATAACACCATTATGATCTTAGATTAATGATTTTCATTAATTTAACTAATTCAAAAAGATTATGTCATTGAATTATAGTAATTTCTTTTTGCATTATAAATTCATTCAGGAATAATGTTAATAAGTAGTGCATCCTACTGAAACAAAATAAAAAAATATATACTTATTACAGGGAAAGAATGCCAAAACCACTCTTTATTGGTGCACTTTCTCTTTCATTAAACCAGCAGAAGATAATGATCTGTAGTCTTTATTCACATTTACTCCATATTTTGTTGGAAAGTGTCATATACTTTTATTAATGAAAGAGATTACTGCAAATTGAATTTGGTGTATCCGATATACAAATTTTTAAAGGCAGATGTTTGCTTACAAGTTTCAAGAGTTCATTACAATAGGTATGTATTCACTGAGTCCCACTGAAGTCTTGTATAACACAATTAGAATGAATACATTGAACTCAATGAATAAAGATATTTTAAATTTTGTTTATTTTTATTGGATAAGCAATGTATTCATTTGCTTCTTAAGAATACACACTACTGTTGTCAGTGTATGTTCTATATATACTTTCATGATTATGCATGCAAGTATTAGAGATTATTAAAATTTTGACTTATATGTTTCATATAGGTTATGTAGTGTACCATCTTTGGTTTCATGCATTTAGTGCAGGGAAACTTGTGCATTGTCTCTGATGGTAAGCTAAACACTTTTTGATTATTAAAACTCTAAAGCAAAGTTATGGTTTGTCAACAAGTTTGTCAACTGCCAGGAAAGGATAAAATAATGATGCTTGATCTATCAGGCTTATCAAGAAGGATTAAGATTGCCGATAGAGGCAGCAAACTGGAAGTCATCTCCAAATGACAAGTCTTAAAATGTATGCCAAACACAAAGGCTTTAAAAGAGATAAACAACAAGGAATCTTATCTATGGTGTAACATGAAACAGAATTAAAATGATTTACTATGCATTTCTATAGTAAAACAATTTACAATGTATTTCTTTAGTAAAATAATTTTCAAAGCATTTCAATAATGAAAGAATTTATAATGCATTTCTACAATAGAGTGATATACAATGTATTTCTATTATCAAATAATTTTCAGTGAATTTCTATAATAAAACGATTTACAACACATTTTTTAGTAAAATACTTCTCAATGGATTTATATATATATATATATATATATGCTTTTAGTATAGGCAATGTCACTGTCATGAAAATCATTGAAAATTTTGATATCTTTGTTTGATTAACCATTTTTATGATATCTTTAATAGTATTTGGTATTCTTTTTTTTTCTTTTATCTTAAGTGATAAAATGGAAACAGCGCAGCAATTTAGTAGTGGATGAAAATCAATTTGGCCCAACTTTTGGAACACTTGGTGCCTCATCTACAAAGACAGCAGATCCATTATATGCTGGTGGAATTCCATGTAAGTAAAATGCTTAGGTTTTTCTTTTAATTTTATTTATAAATCTTATTTTACCATAAACTGAGAAGCTTTAATTGGCCTTAAACTGAGAAATCATAATTTACCTTAAACTGAGACATTCACAATCCAATGATATTTAATTAAAAAAAGAAAATGGCAATCCTCTTCTTCATTTGGTGTTACATAGTTTTTGGCATTCCATATGAAAAGATCAGGATTCTACTCCTAGAAAATCTTATTTTCTCCTCAAATTGAATTCCTGGGCGTAAGGTTTTATGCCACAGACAGTTTATGATTGGTACAAGGCTAGGATTTATATGACATCCCATAATTTCAGAAATTGTCTCCAGCTCCATTGACATTCTTGTTGCATGTCTCAGACATCTGGGAATGCTCTTGACTATAGTCCTTTTATTGCAACAGAATAAGTGCAACCAGGAGAAATATCCCATCTGGGTCTCATCTTTTGATATATTTCTATTTCAAGACCCAAATGGCTAATAAGTAACAAATGACAGATTGTACTGGTTTACATGGTACCAGAAGCAAGGAATGGTCCCTGAGCTGAAGTATTACTGAACTCTACAAACTTAAACAACATTGTTGTATTTATTTACCCAAACCTTTGGTTACAAGTAGGATGCAACATAAAGTCTGTGAAGTCCTGCTAGTTTAAACTCTAGTTTTTCTTCTAGACCAGTTGCCAAAACAAGGCTAAAGAATCCTGCCTGTCCAATTATTTACCCATAACTGGGAGGAAAAGAGATAAATTCATGTCTTTCTCAAGAGCTTTAGCATGAATGAACTGCAAACAACCTGTCCACGGCTTCAGCTCATGTAACCAACTCCATTTCATACTACAATAACCATTACACTACATCATGTTTTTGTATTTACATTTGTAAAGGGTCATAAGTATTAATCTCTTAACAACATAAATTAAATTATAAGATTTTTGCATTTATTGATTTATTGTATCTGTACCTACATACAAATACATAAAAATTCAAATATTTTTGGTTCATCATGGCATCACATAATGAAAAACCTGTAATATATAGCTTAGAATCTCAGTTGTAGGGCTGGTTTTTGATTAGTTATCAAGAATTTGAATTCTTTGTTATTTTTTAAATTTTCAGCTGGACAAACTCACCCGCTTGTTCAAATCAACAAACCTTATGTTGGCTGCATGAAAAACTTGGTGGTTAAAAACATGCCAAAATCACTTTATGGAATATCTACTGGCAATGTTCAATTTGGTTCCTGCTCAACCCTGTAAAAGAGGAGTCACAGAAGACAAAATTAGCATAATGTTGAAGAATGATGATGAAGGTTTAATATTTGTTTGGTTTTTTTTTTTGTAACCTTTTTTTAGAAGAAATAGTGGCCAAGTATTTGGCACGATGCATTTTTCTTTATTTTGAAATATAATTTATCTAATTTTTAGAATATAACATTGCAAAAACAAATTATGTAATTTCTGATTATTTTCACAGTTTTTTGATTATTAAAAATTTTCAGTTGAGCACAAAATGAACACAGAAAACTAATTCCTTTCATTTAGCATTGCGTTTAAAACCTGCCAAAACTTTTGCTTTTGTTTATGTACTGTAACTAGATACAGGTGCATAAAGATTCAAACATTTGAAGTTCATTATGGCATCACTTAATCAAAAATCTGTAATAAATCAATATATGCAATTATGTCTTGCTTAATGTATGGGATATTTTCCAGCCATCTGGTTGTTATACAAACATCATATCTTACTAAAGTGAAGAAGCCTATTATGAAATACAATACCTACCCTCACTTGTACTTAATAAATAGACAGGATTTTGTACGAAATTTCATATAATCTCACATTTTTAAAACATCCAAAATCTAATTAGTTGATTTTGAAATATTCTTAAAATTATGTTTTTCTCCCAAAAGTTTTTTCATACAATTTCTTGTTCTTTTATTACATCTTAACACATTATTTTCACTTTATATGAACGTCTCCAGTTCTATAGAATTTACTCAAAGAATTCTTATGTCTAAATTTCTCCAGTCTTTTTTCATACTAATGACAAATATTTTGACAATAAAATTAATTTTTATGCAAGATTTTTTTATTTTTTCCCAAGGGTAGATTTCTGTTAAAGTTTTGTTCATACTTATTATTTTAAGCTTGTAGGAATGCAGGTGTTTATGTTTAACAATGCAAACATATAATATGTGTGTAGCTACAAGCACTGTTTTTACATGGGTTTACTCTATAATAATATTAAATATTGACCACTAACAAAAATTCAATTCATTATAAAATATTTCATTCATAAGTTGATGGAAGAATCCAACAGTGTTCTATAATAACATTTTTAATATCTACCAGTTCCACGAAATATGGTACTAGGTCACATTCGCTGCAAGAAGGTTATGGATCATTCAGTTTGTTTATAGCTGATAATTTGATTGACTATAAAATGGGATCATCCAGTCATCAAATTGGGTCACTTTATTATGAAAATTGGATCATTCAATCCATTATGAAGATTGAATCTGGACCCAGTTTATTTAATTTTATGAATGGTTGATGACACAGGTTGTTTACAATCTTACTATTTCAAAAGATTTATATGTTAGAATAATTTTGAGTAAAATCACAATAAAAACTGGATGCTTCAATCAATTATGTAAACTGTATTCTTCAGTTGAATATTAAAACTGGACCATCTAATTGATTATTAAAAACTGGATTGTTTAATCGTGAAATTTGGGGCATTTAGTTCGATCAAAATAGGTTGTTGGATAAGTCAGATCATTCAATTGATTGTGAAAACTGTGTCTTTTGGCTCAGAAAAAAAAATAGGAAAACTGGATCATTCCGGAGAAGAAAGGATGAACTCTTTGGAGACATCAACAAAAACTTGCTTTCATCAGCTTTTTATGGACACTGAGTGCCACCAAGACAACTTATCAAGAGAGATAGCTGATAGGAATGGATAGCGAGAGAGTGTCAAAAGAAATCCATACTTTCAGCCTACTTTGATGATGAGATCATTCATCTCATCATGAAAACCAGACCATCAATTAATGATTAGAAAAGTAGATTAAAGAAGAAATTTATTGCTTGCTTGACTGCTGCGAACTATTTCTCAAAAAACAGAAAAGGTGTCACAAGGGAACAAGAGGAGCAGTTGACTTACTATATACATTGATCAACACATCCTCAAGGAGGCAAAAACAAAGTGGAAAAATATGTCCATGACACGGATTGACTATAAAAAGGCCTATGCAGACTTGAATGTCTTGAAAAGTACAAAGTGTCTGACAAAGTCATAAAATTCCTCACAAGAGCCATGAAAGACTGGAAAGTGGAACAACAGGAGAAAGACAAACCCAAGCAGAAGTTAAAATCCAAAGAGGCATCTTCAAAGGAGATTCCCTCTCACCACTACTATTATAGCAATGATGCCACTCAATTACATAGTTAGGAAGTGCAGTATGTGGGGCTACAAATATACAAAATTACCAGAAAAGGTTAATCCCCTTATGTGCATGGATGGCATCAAGCTATTTGCCAAAAATGAAAAAGAACCGGAGACCCTGATACAAACAATAAGAATTGATAACTAGGATATAGGAATGGAATTTGGCATTAAAAAATGTGCCATACTCATAATGAAAGTGGAAAAAGACAAATAACTGAAGTAATAGGGCTGCCAAATCAAGAATCAGACCACTTGGAGAAAAGAAAAGTCACAAGTACTTAGAAATATTGGAAGCCAAGACCATCAAACAAACAGAGATGCAATAAAAGAGTACTTTACACGAACAAAAAAATTTCTCAAAACCAAGTGCTCCAGTAAAAATCTCATCAAAGGGATTAACACCTGGGTTGCTTCCCTTGTAAGATACTCAAGACCATTATCAAAATGGACGAGGTAAGAACTCAGACAAATGAACCAGAGGACAAGAAAGTTGATAACTATACACAAGGCTTTACATCCGAGAGATGACATAGACTATATGAGTCCAGAAAAGAAGGAGCAAGAAAAATCTCCAGCTTTGCAGATTGCTTTAGGTGCATCAATCCAAGGAGTCAATAACAGCATTAAAAGAAGACTAATTACAGCAGTATTGGCAACACAGATACAAAGAGAAAAACGACAAAAATTAGGAAACAGAAATGGGAAGAAAAATATCTGTATGGATATTTCAAGCAACAAACTAGCAAGATGCATATGAGAAGACATGGACTTAATTACAAATGGAAAACCTCAAGAAAGAAACTGAATCTCTTCTTATAGAAGCACAAAACAAAGCCATAAGAATAAATTATATTAAAGTAAAAAGTGATAATATGTAACAGAATAACAAGTGTTGGTTGTGTTTGGTTTGGTTTTTGTTTAATGGCATATGAATCTTTGTTGATTATTTAGTGCCAAAGCAATCCTTATAGAAGGACAGCTGTGATACTATTTACAACTCCCCTCTAGCTGTGAGGATGAGGGGATTCATAACTTTCCCAAGGATTTTAGTTGGACAGTGAACATAATAACATAATAGTGCCACTGGAGTTTGAACTCACTTGCCTTAAGGCCACAATTCAGCACTTTAGCCATTATGCCATGGGAACACCACCGCCTCTGGCTTATGGGGAGACAAAGATTAAATGGTTAATCACATAACAAGCGAATGTAGCAAAGTAGCCCAAAAAAGGGTACAAGACCAGACATGATTAAATGGAAAAATTGATCCAATGGGAAATGTGCAAGAGATTAAAATTTGACAATATTACCAAATCGTACATGCACAAAGCAGAATCTGAGAGAATTAGACATAAAATTCACTTGGATTTTGAGATGAATCACTTAATTCTGGCCAGAAGGACAGAGTTTGTGTTAATTAACAAAAAAAAGAAGAAAATTGCTATTTTCTGGATTTTATCATTTTGGTGGACCACAGAGTGAAAATAAAAGAAAGACATCTTAAAAAGGTGTGGAATCTGAGGGTGAGAGTGATACCAATTGAAGTTGGTGCACTTGAGACGGTCCCCTAAGACTTAGAGAAAGGACTGGAGGAAGTGAAATCAGTCAAAGAATCAAAACTATCGAGATTACTGCATTGTTAAGATCAGTCAGAATACTCAGAAGAGTCCTGAAGATTTGAGGAGACTTGCTGTCAATCATACTCCAGTGAAAGACTTACCCACTAATATTGGTGTAAAAACTCTTTATTTCTAAGAAGGCATGAAAAACTCTGGATCATTCAACTGTTATATTTTGGCTTTTGACCCAGCCAAAAATGCCATTCCAAGGTGATGCACCGGAAGGAGGTGACACATTCTAATGGCAGTTATGAGAGGAAATCGTGTGGGCGGAAATTGGCTGATGAAATGGGATGAGGTAAAAAATTCCCATGGTACACTCATAGACTGACGCACCGGAAGAGAGTGACCTGTAAACTGCATGACAGTTATTTCCGCTTGATGACGATCAAACATGCGCTTTCAAAGATTGAGTGGGCAATTGAGTGGGCGTTGAACTATTATATAACTCTGTCAAGACAGAAGTCAAGGGGCAGTTGCAGTAGAGCTGGAGTGGGAGTTATAGACGAGATGTGGTAGGGAAAGCCACATCAGGCTGAAGGGGCCTTGAGGCCCTGATGAGTTGAGGTCTGGAGAAGATGCTGATAAGATGCGGTAAAGAAAGCCTTCACCCAGCAGAGTGGGCCTCTGGGCCTCCGGTTGAGCATCAGGAGAACGAGAAAGACACAACGTTGACGGCCATAAAGTGGGGGTCAAAATATTTCAGTTCTGTTCTGTCTCCAGCTCCCTCTTACACGCAAACCTTGAATAACCTTTTCCAACCCTTACAATAAAGTGAGAGGTACATATTTTGTTAAAGAAGTCAGTCTGCATGCATCTGTTTATTATTGTGTTGTTATGATACGGCATATGAGAATATAACAAAACAAAATGGATCATCCGATCATCTAGGAAAGTCAAATCCTTGACACAGTTTTCAATCTCAAACCAATAGAGATGTTTCATTAAGTACATGAAATACATTTACAAACCTAACATCTGTTATGGAACAGCATTTTAGTACATTTGCTAATGCAAATATTGATCAGCTTCTTAAGTTTTGAACTCATAATTGAAGCCAACTCCCAAAATAAAACTATTCCTGACTATAAAAAATGTTTATAGAGCAAAGGATGTTGACATTGGAACACATGAGTTACAATTTGATATCTTGAAAGGTATATAAGAATAATGTTCATTGAGGTCATGATTGTAGCTTAAATCTGGCAGCAACATAGCTGCCAATTGATTACTGCTTGGTGTTTGAGAATCCATCTACTGGATGTGAGCCCATTTTCCTTTATGAGAGTTTTAAAACTTTTTATGAATAAGAAAGGACACTGAACATAGTAGCTCTACATCAAACCATTATAGAGGACTGAAAAACAAACACTTCTTGATTATTGATATAGGTACCAGACGTATCTGTTATTGCAAGCAATAAACTGATCATCAAGAATTTTTGCACTTAAAACCTTCCTCTTCAAACATTTGTTGGAAGTTGACTCCTTCCTAAGTTCAATAAGTATGCAAATCAAATTTAGTAGCACTACATCATACACTTTGCCCCTCAATAGAGTCGGAGCTAAATAGAATTTACCTTGAAACCTTCCTCTGGGGCCAGTAATTGTACATACCTTCTTTGGTAGCTCAAAATCAAATAATTTGGCATCCTATAGGGTCTGAGTTAAGTGGATTTCATTGTGAAAACATTTCTTGGGTCTAATAAGTATACATACCTTCTTTGGTAGCTCAACATCAAACCATGTGGCCATCTATAGGGTTTGAGTTAAGTGGATTTAACTGTGAAAACATTTCCTGGGTCTAATAAGTATACATACCTTCTTTGGTAGTTCTACATCAAACCATTTGGCCATCTATAGATTATGCGTTAAGTGGATTTCATTGTGAAAACATTTCCTGGGTCTTATAAGTATATATACCTACTTTGGTAGCTCTACATCAAACAATTTGGCCATCTATAGGGTCTGAGTTAAGTGGATTTCATTGTGAAAACATTTCCTGGGTCTAATAAGTATACATACCTTCTTTGGTAGCTCTACATCAAACCATTTGGCCATCTATAGGGTCTGAGTTAAGTGGATTTCATTGTGAAAACATTTCCCGGGTCTAATAGGTATACATACCTTCTTTGGTAGCTCTACATCAAACAATTTGGCCATCTATAGGGTATGCGTTAAGTGGATTTCATTGTAAAAACTTTTCCTGGGTCTAAGAGGTATAAATACCTTCTTTGGGAGCTCTACATCAAACCATTTGGCCATCTATAGGGTATGCGTTAAGTCGATTTCAATGTGAAAACATTTCCTGGGTCTAATAAGTATACATACCTTCTTTGGTAGCTCTACATCAAACCATTTGGCCATCTATAGGGTGTGAGGTAAGTGGATTTCATGGTGAAAACATTTCCTGGGTCTAATAAGTATACATACCTTCTTTGGGAGCTCAACATCAAACCATTTGGCCATCTATAGGGTGTGAGGTAAGTGGATTTCATGGTGAAAACATTTCATGGATCTAATAAGTATACATACCTTCTTTGGTAGCTCTACATCAAACCATTTGGCCATCTATAGGGTGTGAGGTAAGTGGATTTCATGGTGAAAACATTTCCTGGGTCTAATAAGTATACATACCTTCTTTGGGAGCTCTACATCAAACCATTTGGCCATCTATAGGGTCTGAGTTAATGGGATTTCATTGTGAAAACATTTCCTGGGTCTAATGAGTATACATACCTTCTTTGGTAGCTCTAAATAAAACTATTTGGCCCTCTATAGGGTGTGAGTTAAGTGGATTTCATTGGGAAAAAAATTCCCTTGGTCTAATAAGTATACATACCTTCTTGGTAGCTCAACATCAAACCATTTGGCAATCTATAGGGTCTGAGTTAAGTGGATTTCATTGTAAAAACATTTCCTGGGTCTAATAAGTATACATACCTTCTTTGGTAGCTCTACATCAAACCATTTGGCCATCTATAGCGTCTGAGTTAAGTGGATTTCATTGTGAAAACATTTCCTGGGTCTAATAAGTATACATACCTTCATTGGTAGCTCTATATCAAACCATTTGGCCATCTATAGGGTCTGAGTTAAGTGGATTTCATTGTGAAAACATTTCCTGGATCTAATAAGTATACATACCTCCTTTGGTAGCTCTACATCAAACCATTTGGCCATCTATAGGGCCTCAGTTAAGTGGATTTCATTGTGAAAACATTTCCTGGATCTAATAAGTATACACACCTTCTTTTGTAGCTCAACATCAAACCATTTGGCCATCTATAGGGTGTGTTTTACGTGGATTTCATTGTAAAAAACATTTCCTGGGTCTAAAAATTATACATACCTTCTTTGGTAGCTCAACATCAAACCATTTGGCCATCTATTGTATGTGAGTTTAGTGGATTTCATTGTGAAAACATTTCCTGGGTCTAATAAATATACATAGCTTCTTTGGTAGCTCTACATCAAACCATTTGGCCATCTATAGGGTGTGAGGAAAGTGGATTTCATTGTGAAAACATTTCCTGGGTCTAATAAGTATACATACCTTCTTTGGTAGCTCAACATCAAACCATGTGGCCATCTAAAGGGTCTAAGTTAAGTGGATTTAATTGTGAAAATATTTCCTGGGTCTAATAAGTATATATACCTTCATTGGTAGCTCTACATAAAAATATTTGGCAATCTATAGGGTCTGAGTTAAGTGGATTTCATTGTAAAACATTTCCTCGGTCTAATAATTATACATACCTTCTTTGGTAGCTCTATATCAAACCATTTGGCCATCTATAGGGTGTGAGTTAAGTGGATTTCTTTGTGAAAACATTTCCTGGGTCTAATAAGTATACATACCTTCTTAGGTAGATCAACATCAAACTATTTGGCCATCTATCGGGTATGCGTTAAGTGGATTTCATTGTGAAAACATTTCCTGGGTCTAATAAGTATACATACCTTTTTTGGTAGCTCTACATCAAACCATTTGGCCATCTATAGGGTCTGAGTTAAGTGGATTTCATTGTGAAAACATTTCCTGGGTCTAATAAGTATACATACCTTCTTTGTTAGCTCAACATCAAACCATTTGGCCATCTATAGGGTATGAGTTAAGTGGATTTCATTGTGAAAACTTTTCCTGGGTCTAATAAGTATACATACCTTCTTTGGTAACTCTACATCAAACCATTTGGCCATCTATAGGGTCTGAGTTAAGTGGATTTCATTGTGAAAACATTTCCTGGGTCTAAAAAGTATACATACCTTCTTTGGTAGCTCTACATCAAACCATTTGGCCATCTATAGGGTCTGAGGTAAGTGGATTTCATTGTGAAAACATTTCCTGGGGCTAATAAGTATACATACCTTCTTTGGTAGCTCTACATCAAACAATTTGGCCATCTATAGGGTCTGAGTTAAGTGGATTTCATTGTGAAAACATTTCCATGGTCTAATAAGTATACATACCTTCTTTGGAAGCATAAAATCAAAATATTTGGCCATCTATAGGGTCTGAGTTAAGTGGATTTCATTGTGAAAACATGTCCTGGGTCTAATAAGTATACATACCTTCATTGGTAGCTCTACATAAAAATATTTGGCGATCTATAGTGTCTGAGTTAAGTGGATTTCATTGTGAAAACATTTCCTGGGTCTTTTAAGTATACATACCTTCTTTGTTAGCTCAACACCAAACCATTTGGCCATCTATAGGGTCTAAGTTAAGTGGATTTCATTGTGAAAACATTTCCTGGGTCTAATAAGTATACATACCTTCTTTGATAGCTCAACATCAAACTATTTGGCCATCTATAGGGTGTGGGTTAAGTGGATTTCATTGTGAAAACATTTCCTGGGTCTAATAAGTATACATACCTTCTTTTGTAGCTCTCCATCAAACCATTTGGCCATCTATCGGATCTGAGTTTAGTGGATTTCATTGTGAAAACATTTCCTGGGTCTAATAAGTATACATAGCTTCTTTGGTAACTCTACATCAAACCATTTGGCCATCTATTGGGTCTGAGTTAAGTGGATTTCATTGTGAAAACATTTCCTGGGTCTAATAAGTATACATACCTTCTTTGGTAGTTCTACATCAAACCATTTGGCCATCTATAGGGTATGAGTTAAGTGGATTTCATTGTGAAAACATTTCCTGGGTCTAATAAGTATACATACCTTCTTTGGTAGCTCAAAATCAAACCATTTGGCCATCTATAGAGTGTGAGTTAAGTGGATTTCATTGTAAAAACATTTACTGGATCTAATAAGTATACATACCTTCTTTGGTAGCTCAACACCGAACCATTTGGCCATCTATAGGGTCTGACTTAAGTGGATTTCATTATGAAAACATTTCCTGGGTCTAATAAGTATACATACCTTCTTTGGTAGCTTTACAACAAACCATTTGGCCATCTATAGGGTCTGAGTTAAGTGGATTTCATTGTGAAAACATTTCCTGGGTCTAATAAGAATACATACCTTCTTTGGTAGCTTTACATCAAACCATTTGGCCATCTATAGGGTCTGAGTTAAGTGGATTTCATTATGAAAACATTTCCTGGGTCTAATAAGTATACATACCTTCTTTGGTAGCTTTACAACAAACCATTTGGCCATCTATAGGGTCTGAGTTAAGTGGATTTCATTGTGAAAACATTTCCTGGGTCTAATAAGTATACATACCTTCTTTGTTAGCTCAACATCAAACCATTTGGCCATCTATAGGGTATGAGTTAAGTGGATTTCATTGTGAAAACTTTTCCTGGGTCTAATAAGTATACATACCTTCTTTGGTAACTCTACATCAAACCATTTGGCCATCTATAGGGTCTGAGTTAAGTGGATTTCATTGTGAAAACATTTCCTGGGTCTAATAAGAATACATACCTTCTTTGTAGCTCTACATCAAACCATTTGGCTATCTATAGGGTGTGAGTTGAGTGGATTTCATTGTGAAAACATTTCCTTGGGCTAATAAGTATACATACCTTCTTAGGTAGCTCAAAATCAAACTATTTGGCCATCTATAGGGTCTGAGTTAAATGGATTTCATTGTGAAAATATTTCCCGGGTCTAATAATTATACATACCTTCTTTTGTAGCTCTCCATCAAACCATTTGGCCATCTATAGGGTCTGACTTAAGTGGATTTCATTGTGAAAACATTTCCTGGTTCTAATAAGTATACATACCTTCTTTTGTAGCTCTACATCAAACCATTTGGCCATGTATAGGGTGTGAGTTAAGTGGATTTCATTGTGAAAACATTTCCTGGGTCTAATAAGTATACATACCTTCTTGGTAGCTCTACATTTAACCATTTGGCCAACTATAGGGTGTGAGTTAAGTGGATTTCATTATGAAAACATTTCCTGCGTTTAATAGGTATACATATCTTCTTTGGTAGCTCAACATCAAACCATTTGGCCATCTATGGGATCTGAGTTTAGTGGATTTCATTGTGAAAACATTTCCTGGGTCTAATAAGTATACATACCTTCTTTGGTAACTCTACATCAAACCATTTGGACATCTATTGGGTCTGAGTTAAGTGGATTTCATTGTGAAAACATTTCCTGGGTCTAAAAAGTATACATACCTTCTTTGGTAGCTCTACATCAAACCATTTGGCCATCTATAGGGTCTGAGTTAAGTGGATTTCATTGTGAAAACATTTCCTGGGTCTAATAAGTATACATACCTCCTTTTGTAGCTCTCCATCAAACCATTTGGCCATGTATAGTGTCTGAGGTAAGTGGATTTCATTGTGATAACATTTCCTGGGTCTAATAAGTATACATACCTTTTTTGGTAGCTCAACATCAAACCATTTGGCCATCTATAGGGTGTGAGTTAAGTGGATTTCATTGTGAAAACATTTACTGGATCTAATAAGTATACATACCTTCTTTGGTAGCTCAACATCAAACCATTTGGCCATCTATAGGGTCTGAGTTATGTGTATTTCATTGTGAAAACATTTCCTGGGTCTAATAAGAATACATACCTTCTTTGTAGCTCTACATCAAACCATTTGGCTATCTATAGGGTGTGAGTTGAGTGGATTTCATTGTGAAAACATTTCCTGGGGCTAATAAGTATACATACCTTCTTAGGTAGCTCAAAATCAAACTATTTGGCCATCTATAGGGTCTGAGTTAAATGGATTTTATTGTGAAAACATTTCCTGGGTCTAATAAGTATACATAGCTTCTTTGGTAACTCTACATCAAACCATTTGGCCATCTATTGGGTCTGAGTTAAGTGGATTTCATTGTGAAAACATTTCCTGGGTCTAATAAGTATACATACCTTCTTTGGTAGCTCTACATCAAACCATTTGGCCATCTATAGTGTCTGAGTTAAGTGGATTTCATTGTGAAAACATTTCCTGGGTCTAATAAGTATACATACCTTCTTTGGTAGCTCAACATCAAACCATTTGGCCATCTATAGGGTGTGGGTTAAGTGGATTTCATTGTGAAAACATTTCCTGGGTCTAATAAGTATACATACCTTCTTTTGTAGCTCTCCATCAAACCATTAGGCCATCTATAGGAGCTGAGTTTAGTGGATTTCATTGTGAAAACATTTCCTGGGTCTAATAAGTATACATAGCTTCTTTGGTAACTCTACATCAAACCATTTGGCAATCTATTGGGTCTGAGTTAAGTGGATTTCATTGTGAAAACATTTCCTGGGTCTAATAAGTATACATACCTTCTTTGGTAGCTCTACATCAAACCATTTGGCCATCTATAGGGTCTGAGTTAAGTGGATTTCATTGTGAAAACATTTCCTGGGTCTAATAAGTATACATACCTTCTTTGGTAGCTCAACATCAAACCATTTGGCCATCTATAGGGTGTGAGTTAAGTGGATTTCATTGTGAAAACATTTACTGGATCTAATAAGTATACATATCTTCTTTGGTAGCTCAACACCGAACCATTTGGCCATCTATAGGGTCTGAGTTATGTGGATTTCATTATGAAAACATTTCCTGGGTCTAATAAGTATACATACCTTCTTTGGTAGCTTTACAACAAACCATTTGGCCATCTATAGGGTCTGAGTTGAGTGGATTTCATTGTGAAAACATTTCCTTGGGCTAATAAATATACATACCTTCTTAGGTAGCTCAAAATCAAACTATTTGGCCATCTATAGGGTCTGAGTTAAATGGATTTCATTGTGAAAACATTTCCTGGTTCTAATAAGTATACATACCTTCTTTTGTAGCTCTCCATCAAACCATTTGGCCATCTATAGGGTCTGACTTAAGTGGATTTCATTGTGAAAACATTTCCTGCGTTTAATAGGTATACATACCTTCTTTGGTAGCTCTACATCAAACCATTTGGCCATGTATAGGGTGTGAGTTAAGTGGATTTCATTGTGAAAACATTTCCTGGGTCTAATAAGTATACATACCTTCCTGGTAGCTCTACATTTAACCATTTGGCCAACTATAGGGTGTGAGTTAAGTGGATTTCATTGTGAAAACATTTCCTGCGTTTAATAGGTATACATATCTTCTTTGGTAGCTCAACATCAAACCATTTAGCCATCTATAGGGTCTGAGTTAAGTGGATTTCATTGTGAAAACATTTCTTTGGTCTAATAAGTATATATACCTTCTTTGGTAGCTCTACATCAAACCATTTGGCCATCTGTAGGGTGTGAGTTGAGTGGATTTCATTGTGAAAACATTTCCTGGGTCTAATAAGTATACATACCTTCTTTGGTAGCTCAACATCAAACCATTTGGCCATCTATGGGATCTGAGTTTAGTGGATTTCATTGTGAAAACATTTCCTGGGTCTAATAAGTATACATACCTTCTTTGGTAACTCCAACATCAAACCATTTGGCCATCTATAGGGTCTGAGTTATGTGGATTTCATTGTGAAAACATTTCCTGGGTCTAATAAGAATACATACCTTCTTTGTAGCTCTACATCAAACCATTTGGCTATTTATAGGGTGTGAGTTGAGTGGATTTCATTGTGAAAACATTTCCTGGGGCTAATAAGTATACATACCTTCTTAGGTAGCTCAAAATCAAACTATTTGGCCATCTATAGGGTCTGAGTTAAATGGATTTCATTGTGAAAACATTTCCTGGGTCTAATAAGTATACATACCTTCTTTGGTAGCTCAACATCAAACCATTTGGCCATCTATAGGGTGTGAGTTAAGTGGATTTCATTGTGAAAACATTTACTGGATCTAATAAGTATACATACCTTCTTTGGTAGCTCAACATCAAACCATTTGGCCATCTATAGGGTCTGAGTTATGTGGATTTCATTGTGAAAACATTTCCTGGGTCTAATAAGAATACATACCTTCTTTGTAGCTCTACATCAAACCATTTGGCTATTTATAGGGTGTGAGTTGAGTGGATTTCATTGTGAAAACATTTCCTGGGGCTAATAAGTATACATACCTTCTTAGGTAGCTCAAAATCAAACTATTTGGCCATCTATAGGGTCTGAGTTAAATGGATTTCATTGTGAAAACATTTCCTGGGTCTAATAAGTATACATAGCTTCTTTGGTAACTCTACATCAAACCATTTGGCCATCTATTGGGTCTGAGTTAAGTGGATTTCATTGTGAAAACATTTCCTGGGGCTAATAAGTATACATACCTTCTTAGGTAGCTCAAAATCAAACTATTTGGCCATCTATAGGGTCTGAGTTAAATGGATTTCATTGTGAAAACATTTCCTGGGTCTAATAAGTATACATAGCTTCTTTGGTAACTCTACATCAAACCATTTGGCCATCTATTGGGTCTGAGTTAAGTGGATTTCATTGTGAAAACATTTCCTGGGTCTAATAAGTATACATACCTTCTTAGGTAGCTCAAAATCAAACTATTTGGCCATCTATAGGGTCTGAGTTAAATGGATTTCATTGTGAAAACATTTCCTGGGTCTAATAAGTATACATACCTTCTTTGGTAACTCTACATCAAACCATTTGGCCATCTATTGGGTCTGAGTTAAGTGGATTTCATTGTGAAAACATTTCCTGGGTCTAATAAGTATACATACCTTCTTTGGTAGCTCTACATCAAACCATTTGGCCATCTATAGGGTCTGAGTTAAGTGGATTTCATTGTGAAAACATTTCCTGGTTCTAATAAGTATACATACCTTCTTTTGTAGCTCTCCATCAAACCATTTGGCCATCTATAGGGTCTGACTTAAGTGGATTTCATTGTGAAAACATTTCCTGCGTTTAATAGGTATACATACCTTCTTTGGTAGCTCTACATCAAACCATTTGGCCATGTATAGGGTGTGAGTTAAGTGGATTTCATTGTGAAAACATTTCCTGGGTCTAATAAGTATACATACCTTCCTGGTAGCTCTACATTTAACCATTTGGCCAACTATAGGGTGTGAGTTAAGTGGATTTCATTGTGAAAACATTTCCTGCGTTTAATAGGTATACATATCTTCTTTGGTAGCTCAACATCAAACCATTTAGCCATCTATAGGGTCTGAGTTAAGTGGATTTCATTGTGAAAACATTTCTTTGGTCTAATAAGTATATATACCTTCTTTGGTAGCTCTACATCAAACCCTTTGGCCATCTGTAGGGTGTGAGTTGAGTGGATTTCATTGTGAAAACATTTCCTGGGTCTAATAAGTATACATACCTTCTTTGGTAGCTCAACATCAAACCATTTGGCCATCTATGGGATCTGAGTTTAGTGGATTTCATTGTGAAAACATTTCCTGGGTCTAATAAGTATACATACCTTCTTTGGTAACTCTACATCAAACCATTTGGACATCTATTGGGTCTGAGTTAAGTGGATTTCATTGTGAAAACATTTCCTGGGTCTAAAAAGTATACATACCTTCTTTGGTAGCTCTACATCAAACCATTTGGCCATCTATAGGGTCTGAGTTAAGTGGATTTCATTGTGAAAACATTTCCTGGGTCTAATAAGTATACATACCTCCTTTTGTAGCTCTCCATCAAACCATTTGGCCATGTATAGTGTCTGAGGTAAGTGGATTTCATTGTGATAACATTTCCTGGGTCTAATAAGTATACATACCTTTTTTGGTAGCTCAACATCAAACCATTTGGCCATCTATAGGGTGTGAGTTAAGTGGATTTCATTGTGAAAACATTTACTGGATCTAATAAGTATACATACCTTCTTTGGTAGCTCAACATCAAACCATTTGGCCATCTATAGGGTCTGAGTTATGTGTATTTCATTGTGAAAACATTTCCTGGGTCTAATAAGAATACATACCTTCTTTGTAGCTCTACATCAAACCATTTGGCTATCTATAGGGTGTGAGTTGAGTGGATTTCATTGTGAAAACATTTCCTGGGGCTAATAAGTATACATACCTTCTTAGGTAGCTCAAAATCAAACTATTTGGCCATCTATAGGGTCTGAGTTAAATGGATTTTATTGTGAAAACATTTCCTGGGTCTAATAAGTATACATAGCTTCTTTGGTAACTCTACATCAAACCATTTGGCCATCTATTGGGTCTGAGTTAAGTGGATTTCATTGTGAAAACATTTCCTGGGTCTAATAAGTATACATACCTTCTTTGGTAGCTCTACATCAAACCATTTGGCCATCTATAGTGTCTGAGTTAAGTGGATTTCATTGTGAAAACATTTCCTGGGTCTAATAAGTATACATACCTTCTTTGGTAGCTCAACATCAAACCATTTGGCCATCTATAGGGTGTGGGTTAAGTGGATTTCATTGTGAAAACATTTCCTGGGTCTAATAAGTATACATACCTTCTTTGGTAGCTTTACAACAAACCATTTGGCCATCTATAGGGTCTGAGTTGAGTGGATTTCATTGTGAAAACATTTCCTTGGGCTAATAAATATACATACCTTCTTAGGTAGCTCAAAATCAAACTATTTGGCCATCTATAGGGTCTGAGTTAAATGGATTTCATTGTGAAAACATTTCCTGGTTCTAATAAGTATACATACCTTCTTTTGTAGCTCTCCATCAAACCATTTGGCCATCTATAGGGTCTGACTTAAGTGGATTTCATTGTGAAAACATTTCCTGCGTTTAATAGGTATACATACCTTCTTTGGTAGCTCTACATCAAACCATTTGGCCATGTATAGGGTGTGAGTTAAGTGGATTTCATTGTGAAAACATTTCCTGGGTCTAATAAGTATACATACCTTCCTGGTAGCTCTACATTTAACCATTTGGCCAACTATAGGGTGTGAGTTAAGTGGATTTCATTGTGAAAACATTTCCTGCGTTTAATAGGTATACATATCTTCTTTGGTAGCTCAACATCAAACCATTTAGCCATCTATAGGGTCTGAGTTAAGTGGATTTCATTGTGAAAACATTTCTTTGGTCTAATAAGTATATATACCTTCTTTGGTAGCTCTACATCAAACCATTTGGCCATCTGTAGGGTGTGAGTTGAGTGGATTTCATTGTGAAAACATTTCCTGGGTCTAATAAGTATACATACCTTCTTTGGTAGCTCAACATCAAACCATTTGGCCATCTATGGGATCTGAGTTTAGTGGATTTCATTGTGAAAACATTTCCTGGGTCTAATAAGTATACATACCTTCTTTGGTAACTCTACATCAAACCATTTGGACATCTATTGGGTCTGAGTTAAGTGGATTTCATTGTGAAAACATTTCCTGGGTCTAAAAAGTATACATACCTTCTTTGGTAGCTCTACTACAAACCATTTGGCCATCTATAGGGTCTGAGTTAAGTGGATTTCATTGTGAAAACATTTCCTGGGTCTAATAAGTATACATACCTTATTTTGTAGCTCTCCATCAAACCATTTGGGCATCTATAGTGTCTGAGGTAAGTGGATTTCATGGTGAAAACATTTCCTGGGTCTAATAAGTATACATACCTTCTTTGGTAGCTCAACATCAAACCATTTGGCCATCTATAGGGTGTGAGTTAAGTGGATTTCATTGTGAAAACATTTACTGGATCTAATAAGTATACATACCTTCTTTGGTAGCTCAACATCAAACCATTTGGCCATCTATAGGGTCTGAGTTATGTGGATTTCATTGTGAAAACATTTCCTGGGTCTAATAAGAATACATACCTTCTTTGTAGCTCTACATCAAACCATTTGGCTATTTATAGGGTGTGAGTTGAGTGGATTTCATTGTGAAAACATTTCCTGGGGCTAATAAGTATACATACCTTCTTAGGTAGCTCAAAATCAAACTATTTGGCCATCTATAGGGTCTGAGTTAAATGGATTTCATTGTGAAAACATTTCCTGGGTCTAATAAGTATACATACCTTCTTTGGTAGCTCAACATCAAACCATTTGGCCATCTATAGGGTGTGAGTTAAGTGGATTTCATTGTGAAAACATTTACTGGATCTAATAAGTATACATACCTTCTTTGGTAGCTCAACATCAAACCATTTGGCCATCTATAGGGTCTGAGTTATGTGGATTTCATTGTGAAAACATTTCCTGGGTCTAATAAGAATACATACCTTCTTTGTAGCTCTACATCAAACCATTTGGCTATTTATAGGGTGTGAGTTGAGTGGATTTCATTGTGAAAACATTTCCTGGGGCTAATAAGTATACATACCTTCTTAGGTAGCTCAAAATCAAACTATTTGGCCATCTATAGGGTCTGAGTTAAATGGATTTCATTGTGAAAACATTTCCTGGGTCTAATAAGTATACATAGCTTCTTTGGTAACTCTACATCAAACCATTTGGCCATCTATTGGGTCTGAGTTAAGTGGATTTCATTGTGAAAACATTTCCTGGGGCTAATAAGTATACATACCTTCTTAGGTAGCTCAAAATCAAACTATTTGGCCATCTATAGGGTCTGAGTTAAATGGATTTCATTGTGAAAACATTTCCTGGGTCTAATAAGTATACATAGCTTCTTTGGTAACTCTACATCAAACCATTTGGCCATCTATTGGGTCTGAGTTAAGTGGATTTCATTGTGAAAACATTTCCTGGGTCTAATAAGTATACATACCTTCTTAGGTAGCTCAAAATCAAACTATTTGGCCATCTATAGGGTCTGAGTTAAATGGATTTCATTGTGAAAACATTTCCTGGGTCTAATAAGTATACATAGCTTCTTTGGTAACTCTACATCAAACCATTTGGCCATCTATTGGGTCTGAGTTAAGTGGATTTCATTGTGAAAACATTTCCTGGGTCTAATAAGTATACATACCTTCTTTGGTAGCTCTACATCAAACCATTTGGCCATCTATAGGGTCTGAGTTAAGTGGATTTCATTGTGAAAACATTTCCTGGTTCTAATAAGTATACATACCTTCTTTTGTAGCTCTCCATCAAACCATTTGGCCATCTATAGGGTCTGACTTAAGTGGATTTCATTGTGAAAACATTTCCTGCGTTTAATAGGTATACATACCTTCTTTGGTAGCTCTACATCAAACCATTTGGCCATGTATAGGGTGTGAGTTAAGTGGATTTCATTGTGAAAACATTTCCTGGGTCTAATAAGTATACATACCTTCCTGGTAGCTCTACATTTAACCATTTGGCCAACTATAGGGTGTGAGTTAAGTGGATTTCATTGTGAAAACATTTCCTGCGTTTAATAGGTATACATATCTTCTTTGGTAGCTCAACATCAAACCATTTAGCCATCTATAGGGTCTGAGTTAAGTGGATTTCATTGTGAAAACATTTCTTTGGTCTAATAAGTATATATACCTTCTTTGGTAGCTCTACATCAAACCATTTGGCCATCTGTAGGGTGTGAGTTGAGTGGATTTCATTGTGAAAACATTTCCTGGGTCTAATAAGTATACATACCTTCTTTGGTAGCTCAACATCAAACCATTTGGCCATATATGGGATCTGAGTTTAGTGGATTTCATTGTGAAAACATTTCCTGGGTCTAATAAGTATACATACCTTCTTTGGTAACTCTACATCAAACCATTTGGACATCTATTGGGTCTGAGTTAAGTGGATTTCATTGTGAAAACATTTCCTGGGTCTAAAAAGTATACATACCTTCTTTGGTAGCTCTACTACAAACCATTTGGCCATCTATAGGGTCTGAGTTAAGTGGATTTCATTGTGAAAACATTTCCTGGGTCTAATAAGTATACATACCTTATTTTGTAGCTCTCCATCAAACCATTTGGGCATCTATAGTGTCTGAGGTAAGTGGATTTCATGGTGAAAACATTTCCTGGGTCTAATAAGTATACATACCTTCTTTGGTAGCTCAACATCAAACCATTTGGCCATCTATAGGGTGTGAGTTAAGTGGATTTCATTGTGAAAACATTTACTGGATCTAATAAGTATACATACCTTCTTTGGTAGCTCAACATCAAACCATTTGGCCATCTATAGGGTCTGAGTTATGTGGATTTCATTGTGAAAACATTTCCTGGGTCTAATAAGAATACATACCTTCTTTGTAGCTCTACATCAAACCATTTGGCTATTTATAGGGTGTGAGTTGAGTGGATTTCATTGTGAAAACATTTCCTGGGGCTAATAAGTATACATACCTTCTTAGGTAGCTCAAAATCAAACTATTTGGCCATCTATAGGGTCTGAGTTAAATGGATTTCATTGTGAAAACATTTCCTGGGTCTAATAAGTATACATAGCTTCTTTGGTAACTCTACATCAAACCATTTGGCCATCTATTGGGTCTGAGTTAAGTGGATTTCATTGTGAAAACATTTCCTGGGTCTAATAAGTATACATACCTTCTTTGGTAGCTCTACATCAAACCATTTGGCCATCTATAGGGTCTGAGTTAAGTGGATTTCATTGTGAAAACATTTCCTGGGTCTAATAAGTATACATACCTTCTTTGGTAGCTCAACATCAAACCATTTGGCCATCTATAGGGTGTGAGTTAAGTGGATTTCATTGTGAAAACATTTACTGGATTTAATAAGTATACATACCTTCTTTGGTAGCTCAACACCGAACCATTTGGCCATCTATAGGGTCTGAGTTGAGTGGATTTCATTGTGAAAACATTTCCTGGGTCTAATAAGAATACATACCTTCTTTGTAGCTCTACATCAAACCATTTGGCTATCTCTAGGGTGTGAGTTGAGTGGATTTCATTGTGAAAACATTTCCTTTGGCTAATAAGTATACATACCTTCTTAGGTAGCTCAAAATCAAACTATTTGGCCATCTATAGGGTCTGAGTTAAATGGATTTCATTGTGAAAATATTTCCTCGGTCTAATAAGTATACATACCTTCTTTTGTAGCTCTCCCTCAAACCATTTGGCCATCTATAGGGTCTGACTTAAGTGGATTTCATTGTGAAAACATTTCCTGCGTTTAATAGGTATACATATCTTCTTTGGTAGCTCAACATCAAACCATTTAGCCATCTATAGGGTCTGAGTTAAGTGGATTTCATTGTGAAAACATTTCCTGGCTATAATAAGTATACATACCTTCTTTCGTATCTCTACATCAAATTATTGGCTCTGTAGAGAGGACAGACACACAGTCTCCTCAATTTTTAATACAGACTTCTACTTCCACAATAAGATCAAAACTCAAAGGGTTTTTGCAATAACTGATGAGTTTTTACATAAATTGAAATATAGTTCTTCCTCAGCACAAAAATATATTCATTCCTGAAAATGTTTATTTTCTCTGAAGGAAAATTTGATGAGAATGAATTAAAATGGTCATTTTGCAGTGTGTTATATTCAAGAAATCTTTATTTATTTATTTACGTTATTGTTTTTCTAATTTTTTTTTAGATTTCCATTTATACTTGTCTATATGACAACAAGTAGTATAAGATGACTCCTCTCAAATTTTCAAGTTAAAAATGTAAGTTTTGAGCAATACTTGCCATTAAGAACACCTTTAGAAATGTGCAATTAAATCATTCAGTCAGAAAACTGATAATAAAAACCAATCATTCAATTGAAGCACTGTGTCTTTTGGTAGGCTATTGGCGAAAAGTGAAAGACAAATCTCAGTGAGATAGGATCATCATCACTGATTTTTAATTTAATCTTTAAAGGGCTAGGTGAGATATATATCCAGTTCTGCTTCTGGTTTGCCATCACTAAAAACATAGCAAAGATATCATCAAGCTGAATATGTCATCAAGTGAGACCCTAACCTGACATGTTCAGTTTAATTGGGTTTAGAGTTGAAGTTAAAGGTATGATTAGGGGTATTTTAAGACTGAATTCACATTATCAAAATAAAAGTATTTAATGATAATAATTACAATATTGTTCATAAATAAGTACAACCCAAGCAAATTTTATAAAAAATTTTTTCTTCTCAACTTATCAGGATTTCTTTATTTCTACATAATCCATATAGAGCCAAAATGTGAATATGTAACAGGCTAAAAATAAGTTTACCCTTTACATTCATGCAATTCTATTTTTTATCATAGAAGTATTTTTTGGTTTCTATTTGGTTTAGAAAAAATGAACTTTTTATTCAAAAAATTAAGAGGGGCATCCTTATATATTGAATAGTTTTTTCAATGAGTGTCTATTTTTTCACCAAAGTCAGTTTATCAATACCAACTACTTTTGTCACATCATTTCTGTCTAATTATTGAAAAAAAGTGGGTTAACAGATTATATTTTTTTATAGCTTCCTACTTTTATTATGATGTTAAAATGTTCCAGCTAACTCTGATAGTGGATTGCTAAAATTCAACCATCATTAGAGGAAAAAAAAATATAGTCATTCTTTAATATGTTAGCCCAGAAAAGGCTAAAGCCCCAAACTTCTCAAATTGTGTCACTGTTTTGTTTGTAACCCAACATAGTTCAGCTTTTAACCTCTTTTTCAATGCAAAAGGAATCTTTCTGGGAGGATTGATCACAGAAGCACTGAAGGGTAAATCAAAGTTCCAATTTTACCAAAACAGTACTAATATTTTCAAAGGAATGCTGGTAGATTTGTATTACTGTTAAAATCCACTTGATAAGTTGAAGTTTTTCACAGTTATCAGCACCTAGAATGGCTTGTGAATTTGTGTGAGCTATTATGAACATTACTAGTGAGATTGTATGTTTGTGAATTACTGAGGCTATGCATTTGCCTATAACAGGAATTCTAGTGTTATCAGAGTAACTGAGGTTAATTTCAGTTTTGGACATCAATTAAGTCTGTTGTATATAGTTTTGTGGAGTACAATACCAGAGTCAATCTTAAAATCAACTCTAGAACTGTTAGTGTTGAGAGTTGCAGTCCAGAGTTAAACTTTCCTATCAGAATTGAGTGAGTTAAAGGAGAATGTAAATGTTTCATAGTGAAGATCTTTGGTATTGATTGTGCCCAGGAAGAATTTTGATCGATCCGCGTTTGAATCAATCAAATAAGTCAGTGTCTATTTGCCATATTGATTTTTGTGAGTGACAGCAACTGGCAAAGTGTCCCTGGTGGTTGTATTTTATACATTGCTTGTGGTATGGTCGGCATCATCCATGTAGGTGAGAACTAGCACAAAATTTGCAGGGGTTGTTGTTGTGGAACTGTATGCTGCTTTGTATTGTTCTTTGCAATCAGTTTGAGAATGTGTTCCAGGTCTGTCTATGTTTTATGAACAATTATGTCCATTTCTAGAGTCTTGGAAGTTGTGAGTTCTTTAGCTCAGTTTTTTGTTTCTTTGGCAGTCTGACCAGCTTGAATTGCCTTTCTTAGTGTTAAGTCAGGTTCCCTGAGTAGGCATTCAGAGAGAACTAAGTCCTTAAGATTGACTATTAAAATGTCCTTCATTAAGGAGTCACACAAATCACTAAATTCACATTTATTGGCACATTGATGTTGTTCCATCACATAGTTACTGAACCTCTGGTTATTTGTTTGCTTACAAGTAAAAAAACTTATTTGTTATTATTGTTACATTTTTTCTAGGTTCACAGTTATTGTCAAATTTCTTGATAGGTTTTTTAATGTTCTCTTTATTTTCATCATTTTTCAAGTTGAATGTGAAAAAAAATGTCCCTTTCTTTTGTACCTATACAAGTTAGTAAAATGGAATTTTGGACTTTTCCAGGTTTTGAATCTGATTCTCTTGCCTGTAAAAATAGTTTTAATTCTCCTTTTCACTGCCTTCTGGCTTCAGATAAGTTTTCCTGGTCAAATTTGAATGATTTGAGTGCAGGCAATCTGTTCATTTTGGGAGAGTGACAAAGAAGTAAGAAACAAAATGCAAAATTCAACAAAAAAAACACAGTTCTAAATATGGCAAATCTCATTTCTGATACCTTATCATAAAGGAATTGTTTTTACATATCTTGTATGGAGTGCTGATAGTTGGAATGTGAGTTAAATGAGTGTGTATATATTTCAGAGCTTTTTTATTGACTAACTAGGTTGTCACTTACAGCAACATAAAACTAAATAAGAATGCTTAGGATCTTACAGTACTATAATAACAGAAGCCAGCTTCTGCTTGGAGGAATGGAAAAAAAAGGGGTTGAAGATATACTGCTGAATAGTGTCAGTCAGAGAAAGCTGTCAGTGTGAGACAGAATGTAGGACTTCAAGTAAAGTCAGCTGTCCTCAGAAGTGCCTGAAGGTGGATATGGAGAGATAGAGAGACAGACAGACAGACAGACAGAGACAGAGCAGAAATGAATCAGTTGTAGAAAATAACTCAAAAGATTTTTAAAAAAGTAACAAAAACTTTTTGAACATCTAAAAAAAATTGTTGCATTCTTTTCTAACTTCCCTTTCATGTAGACAATCACATCACAACAGAAACAATAAGTTTGGATTATCTTTTCCCCAATAATCTTTCACAGTTATTTGCTAAGTGTCTAAGTCAAAGTTAATAACTGTTTAATATTTTTAAAGCCTACTTTCTTTTTTAAAAGCACTAATGACACATTCATCCCTACCCCTTTTCTAGAATTAGCATTAAGAAATGGTCAATATTAAAAGAAAATATTTTTCCTCAACAGATATTTGCTTTCATTGAAATCCATCGTTTGATTCTTACTGGATGCCTCACTGATTCTTATTGGTTATTTCTGTCAGCTGGGCTCAGTATATGCTGACTGCATGGTCTGCAAAGGGAAAAGACCTCACCTACAAATTATAGAGCTTTGGTAACTGACAAGTTCTCCCTTCATTGCTTTTACACCAAAGTCCACACTAACTTTGAGTGGTAATACCTGTTAGAGCCCCATCTATGCATCAAATAGATCTGTTTGGAAATTATTTGTGTTAGAAAGGAATAGTTGAAACCATATAATTGTCTATTAGTATTATAAATAATTACTTGAAGTAATGATTATTTATGATTCAGATCATTGTTTAATTGAAATAATATAAGAGCAGGAAAACTGATTTTGACATTAAATGATAATTAACCATATAACTGTCCACAAATTATTTGTATTAAGAATAGTTACTCAGATGCAGATTCATAATACATTTTGTGCAAATTAACTTTTTTACCTTTACAGTCAAGTCATACCAAAAGTACCTGCTTTTACCAGTTAAGCAACAATGATTTTGCCGAATACCACTGAGATGAGTAAATACTTAGTAACTGCAGGTACTGTAAGCAACCCACATACCAAACTAATCAAAGCAGTACTTTTTAACAGCAGTCTGTATGCCAGACTAAACAAAACTTTGTAAATAACTTTTTCAACTTATATGCAAAAGATATTTTCAACTCAGACAAAAATATTAAATATAATTTTGAACTAATTTTTTAATAAAAATTAAATTCAGTTAATCTCAACTTTCTACCTTCAATTTCTTCTTGAATTGTTTTTCAACTCTTGCAGGATCTGTGGGTAGCATGCACAATACCTTTTGTATTAGTAATCAAAGTGACTGTTAATCATAGAATAATGTGAAGAAAATGCCCTAAGGAGTTTTATTGAATAATTGATGGATGGTGGCCAGGAGAACTAATCAATAATTGGGAAACCAATTTATATAATTAAATAAGCATTGTTATAAGAATTGAACCTAAATTATATATTTTAAAGTCCGATGGAATTTAGGAAGAAATGGTTGAATTTTTCTACAGACCAAGTAAGAGAGTGCTCCAAAAACAGACAGTGAAGAAAATTCAGCTTGGGGTAGATTTCAGGGAGAAACCATCTGTGGAGTTCATTGATCCTTTGTGACAACATGTGCATAGGAACGTAGAATTGTTTGGCACTGAATTTTTGCTCCAAAAGAAATGCATGAATTAGTTTTGCTGAAGACTATTATATGACACACATGCATAAACACCAGTAAATTTGAGAAGGAGAAAGCATTTCCTTCACTGAAGCCAGAATGCTGAGGACCGGTACATAAGCACATACATGGAATGGATAGAGGAAGGAGGACAGTCTTTCTTAATCACCATTTAAAAAACAGAGAACATAAAAGTATGATTATTTTTTATTATCATTAAATAAACTTTTGTTAAATCTGTTGATGGAGTTTGTTCTCTTTTTTAAAGAATAATTTTCACACACAGATGAACACAGAAAAGCAACAAGAAATTAAGTTATCATGGCCATTAGAAGAATAATTCAAATCTTCTTACAGAATCACATCTTCAGAATTGTACACCTGTCATATTGAAACCTGTGACAGGTTATATTGATACCTACTGTAACAGTCTTCTGTTATATTTGGTCCCATGACAAAAAAAATCTGTTATAATTGTAAGAAAACATTTTTTTCTTGCATGTTCATATCAATATTATATATATATATATATATATATATATATAAAAGCAAATAAAATCACTCTGAATTGAAAATCAAAACAACAAAATACAAAATTTGGCAAATTGACATTTATTCCAGAAATTCTATCACAGATTTGGACTTGAAAAAAATCAGTTCTATATACATTGTTGAATTCTCATTAGCAAGCAATCTGTCCCCATCATAAAAAAACATTAAAATGAAACATTTTGAACAAAAAAAGGGGATTTAAAAAAAAAGGAGAGAAACAATAATTCATAAATCATAACAGCAAAGAAAATTTTAATAGTTAGTATTGTGCAAAATGTGTAGCATACAAAGTAATTAAATATTTGTAGGCTGCTTGCAACATTACCTATGAGCAAGCATCAAGTCTTTTTTTATTTTAAAGCTCAAATGTCCAGTTGTCTTCTATTCACTTTTCTCTGACTTAGCTAATTGAATTTTCATTAATATCAGGAATTTATTTCTTGAATAGTCTTATTTAATTTTGGTCACAAAAGAGAGCTGTTGATTAAGAGCTAACTTCAATATTCAGCCACAAATAATCTAAAAGAAAGATAGTTTTACAGAACAAGCTATCAGCCTACTGGCTAAATTTTCTTGGTTTTTGACTTTTTTGTTGCAAAAAATGCAAATAAAATTTTTTTGAGGGGGATGGATGTTACATGCATAAATATTTCCTCCTCATTTCTAAGTAGGGCACCAAAATGTTTACAGAGAATCTAAAGACGTAACAACTCTTTGATGCTAACTCGTATGATCCTTTTGGTAGATTGATACCTGAATGTTCTGTTGCAAAAAGAATTTGCAAACCACATACAAGAACAAATAAAAAAAAAAGAATTCAGATGCAAAGATGAGAACAAATTCATCGGAAAACTAAAATGAGTTGGAGTTTCTCGATTCCTTTAAGCCTTCCTCTAATCATTTTTGTTCTTTTGTGTTAGTTCTAAGAATTTGGAGTCCGAAATGGTGCTAAGATAAATTTTAGTCTTGGGATCAGGCTTTAAAGATATTTGAACAAAGATGGTCACCTTTTAACCTATTGTATCCAAGAGTTATCTTAAGGGGTAAATTATTAAAGATAACTTATAATCTTTATACCGGAGGTAAAAAGCATAAAAATTTCAACTGATCATCAAGTTTACCTCCCTTTAACCAATTCTAAAAATAATTTTTTATGGAGTTGGATCGGATTCTTGGATCTTTTCAGTTTCTTAGGTACAATGGGTTAAAGTAACAAAAAAGAAGTTTTTTTTTTCATTTACCAATCAACATTTAAAATTTGGATAATGCCAAAATTCTTTCCTAGAAAAAAATTGTTTTTTTCTGATTTGTATAATTCAAACATGAAAAACAATCCAACTCATTTTACCCCTGGGGCAGAACTCGTCTATTTGATAGTAGACAGATCTTTTGCAGGTCAAACCTCGACCACAAGACCTGAAACAACGCAGCGCACAGCCCATAATGTGTTGTACGATCGAAATTGTTGTTTACAGGCTTGTGGTAATTGCAAAGAAATGTACAAAGCACTTGAAAAAGGCCCGGTGGTTTGGGCAACAAGAACAGAGGATGGATAGAGAGAAAGAGCACGCTCCTCACAGAACGTTGAATCATGTAATGACATGAACAAGGGAGAGCAGCTTTTCTTAATTCGTATTTCTAAACAAACTCAGGTTGGACCTATCTCACGTTTGCACCTGAAGACTTTTCTCAATGAAACAAATGTAGATATGCAGTGTTAGAAATCTGATGCATATTTTTTTCTCTCTCTTTTATTTCAAATTTTTTTACTGATCTAACTGAATAGTTTAAGAGACAATTGATTAAGATTAATCATCTCGGTTAGCTCTCTCTGATTTGTACAAAAAAAAACGTGACCAATAAGTTCCAATACTTTGAGAACAGCACTATGATAAGGTGTGTGACTTGACACAAGAACCAAACAGCTTTACTTGCATTTTTTTAGCATCATCAATATCTAAATATATTCAAATGTGTGTGCCTGTGTGTGTTGAAGTTAAAGATGCAATGATATTGCAATAAATGTTATTTGAAATATTCATATATATATATATACATATATATATATAGTAAAGTAAAGTTGGCGACCATGGTCGAGGGTGACCTAAAGGCTTCCTTTTCCATAGCTACTACACCATGGTATAGGGGAGGGCATTACTCCTTTCCCTGGATATATATATATATATATATATATACATATACATATATATATATATATATATATGGGAAAAGAATCACTAATAGCTGTGTATGTGCATCACAGGCAGGGAAATGTTTTAAATGGAAAACAGCTGGTTTTAAATCAGAATTTTCCTTTATCTAAATTGGTTTACTAAGGCTAGAGCCCAATCTGCCCTACTATTTGCCCATAGTTGGTAGCAGAATGGTGAAGGGATGAATTCATGCCTTTCACAGGGGCATTAGCACAAAGTGAAATATAAATAACATTATCTGGGATTTGAACTGGTTGGCTTCCTTTCCTACAACAATAACCACAAGCATCTTCATGCATGCCTAAATTGGTGTTTGTGTGTATGTGTGAAGAGTATCAGTATTTGGTTTTTAAAGTGTTAAGGTCATAGAAGACAACAGCAGTATGACAAAAAAGGAATAATAACAATAATAATATTAAGAAGAAAAAAAAATTTTTGAATAGAGAAGTCCAATTTCTGTGAACTCATCCAAATCGGAATTCTTCCACATGAACAGGGAGACAAAATTCATTTAACATCTAAAATGAACAGAGACAATGCAACATCTTTGAAACATTTTGGATCATATTTTGTTGTCAAAGGCTGTGATATCATCCTAATAAATCCAGAATCAGATGTTAAATGTGGCAGGACCTAAATTGCTGATTCAAATGATGTGCTCCATGTCATACAGTGTTTCCAGGATGGTGCTCACACTCCAGGCTTGGGCCTGACAGCTTGGATGACAGTACTGAAATTTAGAAAAATAAATAAAATAAAAACATTTCTCAAGTTAAGGAAAGTTATAATCTATATGAGGGTCATTTGAGAAATTAGGAGAAATTTTTTAAAAAAGCTAAATAAATTTTTTCCATAAACATACTCTCAGTATTGTTAAAAATTGGTTCATTGCAAAAATTGTTTTAATCTTGCAAAAGTATTTCTTTATGGGCTATTCAAAATGGTAGACATTCAATCACTGTTAGGACAGAGGCCTGTCATAAAATTGAGGGGGACGGGCTAAAACGTGCAAACCATATGAAATTTACAAAAGAATGAGTGATATGTATGCAGAAATATGTTTTAGTCAAAATCTGTTTACAAATGGGCTAATGCATGGATTTGCCACAACAAGACTGAATTGAAAATAAAGTTCATGACAGGAAAACATACTGACTCATCAGTAAAGAAAAAGTTCTAGGCACAGTGATCAGTAAAGAAGGTCCTACTGATAGCGTTGTGCTACACAAATCTATTGATTTCCTTGAAAAAGGTGCAATTGGAAACAATGCTTCCTATTGCCAACAATTTCTTTAACAAAATTCACCTTATTTATTGAATAACCCTCGTAATTCCAAATGGTATTTCTTTTTAACTCAATGTTAATTTAACTTAATTTTCAAAGTTAATTTAACTTATCTTACTATATTGTAAATGTTTTTTTGTTTACTTATCATCATATAAACTCAAAGATGGATAGTCACCCTGTTAGCATATCTAAGAATATGTTAATTATATCCCCCTCCCCACCAGCTAAAATAAAAGGAGGTGTCTTGGATATGACACTAAACTGCATCCACTGATGAGACTCCAAATCTCTGGGGAATGAGGATTAACCATTCATTGCCATTTCACCAAAGTCCTTTCTAACCCAAAGTGATATTACTTATCAGGCTTCCATCTTTGGGTTAAAAAGATCTGTTTGAAAATTATTTGTATTAGATAAGAATACTTGAAACTATATAACTGTGCAAATTATTTTTATTAAATGTTGGCATTAAATAATCCAAAAGAGACTGATATGCCATTAATAAACTAAACCAAACCAACAATAGATTGAGCTATAGCCACCAAAATATCTGTTTACTAATGGGATGCCAGAACTTGTTTCAGCATCTTATTTTGATTTGTGATAAGAAAAAAGTAACCATAATCAAGATGAAGAAAAATATTAGTTAAAAAAAATGAATATAAATAAAAACTAGTGTGTAAAAATAATGACAAAAATCTAGCACTAAAAAATTGGAAACAAGCGAATTAGATAGGTTTCAAAGTTTTGGGGCAAAAAAAGAGGACATGAATTTAAATCTCACCAAGAGCTTATCCTTTATTTTATTTCCAATATGCATTGTTCCCTCACTTTCTGGTGACAATGATCCAAGTGAATTGTAATTAAAAACAACCAAAACTGAGATGAAGTTAAGCAGTTGTCAAAAATTGATAATAATGATAATTATTTGAATGAGAACAATTCTATTCCTTAATTTTTGAAGAAGATATTTTATTCTGATTCTTTGATCAAAGTACTTACAGCTCCATTTTCATTTGTCAGCTCAGGCAGAGACTTCCAAGGAGAATTGATAAGGTGTTGGTAGTGTCTTGTCAGAGCTGTCTTCACTTCATTTATAGCTGTTTGTAAGGTGCCAGGCTGGGACCTTTCCATCATTTTAGCAAAATAGAGTTTGGCACGGAAGAAATAGCCAATAGGCCAAACCCATTCCTGTAAGGAAAAAGAAAATGAAATTTTTTTTAACAAGAAAACCTAATTTTATTCTGAGGTAGTAGGTACCTGCACACAGTAGTCACTGGGGGCCAGATCTGGACAATAGGGTGGGTGCGGAAGCAATTTGAAGAGCAATTCATGTAGTTTTGTCATTGTTGCGACCGGCTTGCAACATGATGCATTGTCTTGGTGAAAGAGCACTTTTTTCTTCTTTATTTGTGGCCATTTTGGGGCAATTTCTTCCATCAAAAGCACTAAAAATGCTATATAATATTCGCTATTGATGGTTCTTCCTTTCTCAAAGTAATTGATGAATAAAATACTTTGCGCATCCTAAAATATGGAGGCCAAAACCTGGCCTGCTGATGTTTGTGTCTTTGGTTGTGTTAGATGGCTTTCACCAGCTGTTGTTCACTAAGCTGACTGCTGATTTGAGTCTGGAGTGAAGTGGTGGATCCATGTTTCATCCATTATCACATGTTTACACAAAAACTCCTTTTTGTTGAGTTGAAATAATTGCAAACAATGCTCTGAATTGTTGACATGTTGTTTTTGATTGACGGTCAGTAAACACGGCACCCACATTGAACACAGCTTTCTCATTGACAAATGTTCATGTAAAAATGGTAAATACACTGCCTTCTGATATCTTCAACTCCTCTACTATCTCATGCAACTTCAATTTACCATCGGCCAAAATGAGTTTGTGGAGTTTTTTGGTGTTTTCCAGGACAACTGTTGAATTTGGGTGACCTGAGCATTCAGCATCATTTGTGTATGTATGACTGCGTTTAAAGTCAGCATACCACCTCTTAATCATTGTTTCCAATGAAGCAGAATCTGAATAACACTAATCAAGTCATTGCTTTGCTTGAACAATATTTTCTCTCATAAGAAAGCAATGCTTTATCAACACACCAAATTCAGATTTTTCCATTGTTTTGAAAATTTGCAATGGTAGCTTCACTTAAATAACTGTAATTTGTAAATCAATAATCTGATTGGGCTCAAATTTTGATACGTGCCATTAGTGATTTATAAAAATCATATGGATTTTTTATTAGTGGCGCCATCTATATGTCAGGCCCATTACGAAAACTATCAAAGTTAGACAAACCAGACATGCAGGACACTGCTGGAGAAGTAGGCACGAGTTCATAAGTGATGTACTCCTATGGACCCCTTCACATGGCCGAGTAAAAGCAGGACGACCAGCTCGAACCTACATACAGCAGCTCTGTGTAGATATGGGGTGTAGCCCTGAGGACCTGCCGGAAGCAATGAACGATAGGGAGGGGTGGCGAGAGAGAGTCAGGGATATCTGTGCTGATGACACGACGAGATGATAGATGATGATAATTCCCCCTGCTAAATTTTTATTTATTCACATGGGTTTATGTGGACCATTTTGAAAATAACTTTAGAATTGTTTAAATAGGACAAGTTTAGTCATGAGCAAATAACAATTATAATGGATATCTTATTTTGTTAACATTCCCATTTTCGTTGCCCAAGAAAAAACCTTAAACAGAGAGTACTCCATCTTTCTTCACCCTCCCTGCCATTTTGCTACCAAACACTATTAAATCTTATCTGCATCTTGAGAATGCCACAACTCTTTACCAATCATATATCCAACTGAGAAAGCACCTCTTATAGTAAATTGGTTATAATACACTACACTAGCCCACCATTGTTAGTAAGTTCAATTCTCATTGGGTGCTTCATACTTCAGCCCTTGTACTTTTCTTAGTAAATGACCAGTATCACTTCTACATCCTATTTTGTGTAATGGTTAGCTAGCTAGCTAGCAGACCATTGTAAGTTTAATTCTCACTGGGTGCCCTATACTACTATCAAACTAAGCTAAGCTTAATGAATAACTACACATTGATTTGAGTTTTAAAGCATTGGATAGAGGAGCCAAAACTATACGGTGTATTGCTGTCTCTAATTTTTTTGTGCCTTAATTTCTTATATTGTCCTCCAGGAAACTCAGTTCCCCTATTTTCAAATACTGAATAGTTGGTGAAAAATAATGATGGCATTTTTTTTAATTTCAAAACATAATGCAAATTTTGGAAGAAACTATTATTTATTAATGTTCACATAATACGAGATCATTTTAAAGTGAGTTTTTTACTTTACAACTTCAAGCAAATGGTTTTGTCTTCACTGTTTATTTTTATTCAATTGATGCTGTCAGATTAAAGATGGAAAAAAAAACAAATTTGTGCATCTTTATAGCAAAACTCTAAAGGTCTCTCATCAATCAACAGTTCAGTTAAAGATGTGAATCATAAGACTGCTTACACCAATGATTTGTTTTAAAGCCAGCTAAACTTTCTGGATAAGCTGAATGGAGGCAACAGATTTTTCAAGTTATACTTTTTAAATTCAAGGTTTTTCCAACTTGTAGAACAGTTGCTTTAGCATGGTCAGTCTGCCCTACTATTTACCAATATTTGGAGTGAGAAGAGAATTAATGTGAAGTGAAATGCAAACAACCTCATCTAGGATTTGATCTCAGCTTGCAGAGTCCAATTTCTATGATGACAACTGATATACCATCCGTGCATATGTACAAATGTCTAAAATGAAGCAGTGAAAACTACTCACAATGTCAACTGAGCATTCAACCAGGAGATCATCAACAAATGTACAGCACAACATTAGTTGTAAAATTTTCCATAACAATGACGAATCCTGAAGATGAGGAAGGTCAAAGACATTCTTCTGTGATTGACAATAACCAGCTGAAGGCCATTACCGAAGTGGATCTACACTAAACAACTCAATAGGTATCAGAATGAATCATTAATCATTCAGTAATTTAATATCTGCATCAAATCGGAAAATCAAAAAAGCCCAACAATTGATATATTTCTTTATGATTGATGGTTAAAAACCATCATTATTTTTACTGTAACATTGTAAGCAAGCAGCCACAGGGTACAAATAGATAAGTCATAAAAAGCCAGCAGCTACAAAAGAGACCAGATGACATCTCATCCAGTAGAGGCTAAATCTAATATAATATACTTTATCTAGCACTCTGGAAAGAAAAGAACAAAAAAAAAAGTTGTCAAAATCACCAGATTTGATTGGTGGTGAGAGCTAGCCTGGCAATGCTAACAAACGCAAGATATTCTGTGAACCCCAATAAAAGAAACTGAGATTTTATTCTCTCTCTTTGGTGGCTGATACACAAGTGCAGACAGAAAGCAATTAAACCATTCAAAAATACAAGAAGAGCTGCTTTCTACTAAAACAAAGAATCCTTTCTGCACTTGTGTCTGTTATCCATTTCTACCTACTTCCACAGCCTCAAAAACCAAATAGAAGTAATAAAATAGCAGAAGTGAGTTGAGTTTGAGGTGAGTTGAGTTTTTGCATGGCACCCTCCCTCATCACCAGTATAGCAGTTGTTGGTAACTATGCTACATTGCACCAACCTAATATTTTCACTTCAACATCTTAAGCAAGTAGGTAAAGTTACTTACAGGTCCTTGGTGATAGTTAAAGCCTTTGGCAACCTTAGGATCATTGGAATCATTATTGTTATCATAGAATCCACAGTAATTCCAATCACTGAAAAAAGAAAAGAAAACACACAAATACAAAACCAAGTTTCATTAGATATCAATATCTATTTGAATCAAAGAAAAAAGAATACAAGCTAAATAAAGATGACCAAGCAAAAAATATAAAAATAAGTGACATAAAATCTCTGTGTTCCAACAACTTCTGCATACTGAAAAGAAGAAATTCTCAGTAGTTAACCATATATACTATATATACCCTTGACCAAATTTCTTGAAAGGGACTATAACTTCCATTCATTAAAAAAGGCAAACTATTATGTATTCTGTAAGTGAGTAGCATAAAGTTTTAAAATATAGCAGAATTAAAATCACTTGATGAAAAGCTATTTTCTTTCTTGTTCTCTTAATACTTTAAACACATTAATATCAGAAAATTTAAAAAAATCAAGCATTCAAAAATTAAACTTAACTCAAACATTCAAACTCCAGGGTGTAGACATGCCATCAATTCCATGAAAAGAAACAATGTGAATGGTAACTATAGGAAGCTTTTTATCATGGTGTGATATTAAACTTGAAATATCAGGTTTATGAGCTACCCCAAAATATTAGACTTACATTGTTTAGTAAAAAGGCACTTAGCCCCTAAATATTTGGCTTACAGTGTATAGTAAAACAGTGTTCCAACTAAAATATTAAGCTTATAGTTTCAAAAGTTTAAACAAGAAAATGGTTCCATGATAGTAACAGAGAAGAAACCAGTAGCATTTTCTATATTAATTCATGTAATCATAGCAATAGTGCAACTGAAAACTTTAGACAACAGATATCTTTTTGTTGTTTCAAAATCAAAAAGCAAAGTGTTGAAATATACAAACAAAACAGGTAAACCTTATAGTAGCTGCAATTACTTACGTGGGATCCAGTGTTTTCATACCCAATGGTCCTTGCAGCACACTGCCAGCAACTTTCAGAGCATGCCAAGCATTTTCTAGAGTAAACAATTCAGGAGCCTAAAAACAAAAGGAAAAAAAGTGAAAATTTTCTACCACAGATATTGAGACAAAAATGTTTGCAGCTAAACTCTCACTGATAAAAGTTTTCTACCTGTGCAGTCAACATATTTGCTATTTTTGTAACAAGAATTTTAAAACTATTTTTTCTGATATTGTTTTTCCATTGAGTTTTTTTATTTGAATATTCTGGAGACACATTTATATATGAGAAGATTCATAAAGTTCTTTGTGTTAAAATCTGTTCTTTATTTACGCCTAACATACATGTAACTTTTGTTATTACATATTTTCATCAGGAAAGAATTTTTGAATAAACAATATTGTTTATGATGTATGTGTTTTCCTTCTTGTTTAACCTTTTGATAAACATTTGTATATTCTCAATATTTCCAATTCTGTTCAAGGCAACTTAGAGCTGGCTATGAGAGGAAAAGTCATTTTTTAGGTTGATACCAATCTGGGAGAGAATTTGTTGCTCTACTTTGTTTACAGTCATTCCATAAATAGACACAAATTGGATCTCTAAATATAATTTAAAACCTTTCCAGGCATTAATCTAACAATTCCAAAAAATCTGATTGAAATCAGGCCAAAGATGGTGAAGCTTTAACTGTACAAATGAATGGATATAAGATTATCATTGCATTTCTATGTCTGCTCAAATTTAGAAAATAAAACAATTTCCTGTCCAAATTGCAATGATGATTTTGAAGTGTTCAATTATTTTGGATACTAAAAAAAAAAGTGTGGATGAATAATAAGTTCCCTTACCACGACCATAGCCATTGGGAAGTTGGGTCGTAGCTGATAATCACGCCAAGTTTCAGAGGCATTGTAGCTATCCTTGTAGATGCCGTGACGGTTAATGAGCTTATAATCAGGATCTTGGGTTGAGGGATCTTTCTTGACCCAGAACAACTTCTCAAAGTTGTTCTGAATCTTTTCAGACCAGTTTTTGTATGTGATGATCTTATCTGCAAGAGAGATTAACACATTTTTTTCAACAAATCAATACTATTATGATCTGATTTTTTCTATGTAGTCAACTGTAACACAGCAAAAATGGCATATGGTAGCAAAATTTTTATAAGCGCAACAGCATTAAAATGCTCTTAGAGAATAAAGCAATTTCCAATCCAATCTGCAACTTAATAACAACAGTTTGCAATCTGTACAGGTTCTCACATCAATCATAATATTTTAAGGGAAAGTACTTCTTGTTTGCTAATTTGTAATTAATTAAAATTCTAAGAGTAGGATCATTTTTTGAGGAAAGGAGAGAATTTGTTCAATGGCCAGAAAAGAAAGCCTATTATAAAAACAGGAATATAAAATTTTATTGTTTGAGGAAAAGAAGTGACTGTGCTTTCTATAACAATATCAACACAGACTTCTCATAATAATTTTGTTAATATAAATAAAAAATTATCAATTATATTAGTAAATATAACTTTGGGTTATTATGAATTATTAAATATATTAGTCAATATAGCTTAGTAAATTTTAGTAAATATAGCTTTGGGCTATTATAAATACAAAGTGGGGCAGAAGTAAGAGAATAATATATAAAAATATTTTGTATTGTGTAATATTATTGATTACCCAACTATTTCAGTCCCACTTTATATATGAATGTATTTGTGCATGTCAGAAAAAACAAGTCAGTTTGGGAAATGAGACAAACAATGAGCACATTTCTTTCACTTGTTATGGTAAGATTTGATTTTGGGTGTAATAATAAATTCATTCAGATGATGTAATTCTAGGCAAATCTGATTTAATTCCAAACTCAATTTGTGCACATAATTGTTACTTATTATATAACTGCTCATCTAACTAGAAGCACTTTAAATTTAAAACCTTTCTTTGCATGTGTATGTCTATATGTGAGAGAGAGGCTTTAATATAACTAGTAGGATTTAGTAGGATTTAGAGAACAAACACATTAAACTTTCATTCACTCTAATGATTGCAAATATGGCACAGCAACTTTTAGGAATCAACAAAAAAGAAAATAATTATCAATATTATAATTCTAACTAATTTTTAACACTATGAGAAGGTTTTAGCAATTTTTTGATTCCTGCTCATTGACTTTCCTTCTACTCCATCATCTCTCACTTAGCTTTGGTAATTATTTGCACTAACAAAATAAATATTTCTGGTGAATTCAGTGTTTTTCTCCTTCCAGAAGCCTAACCAAGGCAAAAGAATCTAGTCTGCCCAACTATTTCCCCATAGTTGTAGGGGGAACAGATGGATTCATAAGGGCATTAGTGTGAAGTGAAACACAGACAGTTTCATCCAGAATTGGAGCTGAAATCACAGATTCCATTTCCTATAATGATAGCCATTACACTGATCTACTTGATAATCAACTGCTGATCTAACTCAGAGCAGCATTTTCTAATTAAGATTTCCAAAACCATTGTATGTGGTGGAAGGATACCCAAAAATAATTGGAATCATCTGCTCATCTCTGGTCATACATGGAAGTTATCTATAAACATGTTCTCTCAAATCATAGTGTATATTCAGATGATTATTTATCTGATCCTCTGTAAGCAAACACATCACATATTTCATTTTTTAATCTTCTGTTTACGGTCATTGGCCTAAACACCAAGACAAACCAGTCTCACCTCAGATATTTCATTTGTCTATGAAAATCTTCAGATAGTGTGGTGAACTTTTTCAAGATTTTTGTCATTTTGGCTAGTTGAATGTTAGCCAGATGATGGTTAGTCTGTAAGTAACATTTATCCCATATTTGAAATACATGCCTAAGTGGCTCAGAATAATGTTGATTTATGACAATGGGATAATATGCAACCACACCCACTTTGTGCACAACATTTGGATTCGACTTTTTGGGAGATATCTCTGCATGTACATGTAGATTTCTGCATGAGTTATTGTTAACATACATGGAGCAACAGAAATACTGTCCACATTTTAAATGCACCTGTGTAATGACAACAAATTTAGACAAGTGGTAATGGTAGCTCCGTCTAGCAAATGTCTTTTTTGTTTTCTTTTTAGATCAGTTACAATCATCATTTGGATTGTGGATTTGCCGTTAAAATGTTTCTAAAACTGGAGAATTTGTAATTGCTACTCAGAGATTTTCCTGCTCATTTCAGATTATGTCAGAATGATGCTGTTCTGGATAGAATTTTCAAACCATAACAGAATCAATTTTCTATTTAATTTAGTTTGACAGAGAATTGGGAACAAACACCAAAAATATTACCAATTCCACCTAAGAAGTAAATAATGAAAAATAGATAATGTACAATATGCTTTCAGTGACTTTTTTATTTTTCCTAATTCATACTATTGTTTCTACTAATAATAATTTTCAAACACTGGACCCATTGTTAAGGAAACAATTGGATCAATAAAAGAACTCTGTTTTATTTTCTTTATATTTCTGTTTGTAAGTTCTCAAGTGAAAGCAAACAGTTATATAAAATCAAGTGAAATGTTGTCATGAAGTTAATATCCAACCTGGAAGTAAGCAAGTAAGCAATATCTATTACACTCTGCTTACTTTGTTGCTTGTAAAACTGTTCATTTTTGAGTAATGGTCTCCACTTGAGTACTCGCTTGATGCCACCACTAAGGGATTATCTCTCACTCTATCTCTGAACCTTTTCTCCAATGTATTATAGTGACTGTTCTTCAGCTCCTGGTTAATTTCACTTGGAAAATTTTAGTATGTTATGAGGGAGGATAAGAAAAAAAATTCTGCAATACCCTGATGAAAAAAATGACATACACCAGATTTCTGCTTAGAAAGATGATGCACTTCCACGAAAAGAAAATCTAATATTAGCAAGAGAAGATTGTGTAAGATTAAGAAAGAAAATGAAGATGACAAATAACAATATGAGAAACAGAAAATTATTATGAAACAAAACTGATATTTGTCGATATAAGTAACAAGGGACAATTCAAAAGTTATGCCTCCTATTTATTTCAATAGAAACTAAAGCAGATACAAAGATCACAATAACATTATTGGATAGAACAAGATCTAGATCTTAAACTACAAATGGTCATTCAATAAAGAAAGTGAAATTTTGGGACAAAAATGTTTTAATCAAAAAATGTTTACAAATGGGCTAAATATGAGTTTGCCATTAAGAGTCTGAGTCAAAAAGACAATCGATGCAGTTAAAACACACTGACTTTTCAGTAAAGAAAAAGTTTTGGGTGCAATGATCAGTAAAGAAGGTCATGCTAACAGTCCTCCAAAATGTGAAAAGGGCCCACCACTATTGATTTCCTTGAAAAAGTTACAACTTTAAATAGAGGTTAAAGGGCATCTTCACTAACAATAAAATATCATCAGCAGGCTGAGCTCATGAGTGAGTTGCTCAATCAACTAGTCTATGGTATAAAAAATGGTGGACATATACCACATGAAAAAGTCAGTCTCCACAAGTGCCAATTTTTACGAGCACAAAATGCAGATTCTTATTTAGTGCCGGTGAAAACAGCCAATGGAGAGGACGATCGGGAAAAATAGCATTTTGCAACAGAATAGTTTCTGTAGAAATGAATGAGAGGCATTATTTTTCAGGGCACCAGGTGTAAAAATGATTCCATTAAAAAAAAAACAAAATAAGCTGGATGTTGGAAGTCTTTAAGGTTTGAAGAAAAAAAAATCAAGAATGGCTGCTGACTAAAAAGAAAAAAGCACACAAGAATTATTACAAAAAAAAGATAAAATTTGAAAAAACGAAACAAAAAAACCCAAATCAAATGTGAAAATATGAGTAAAGTATGTGTGAGTGTAGAATTATGCAAAATAGACTTGTGTATGATTAATATTCATTTCACTTTTTACCTGCTATTTTTAAGTCAACACACATCTGTGAAAAATCTGTTATAAAGACATTTGCTGTAATTGTCTTCAATGAAACTAATATGCCAATATTTATAACAGGTTTACATTGAAAAAGCTGTTTTTATTATTTCAGGAATATTCTATGTAATTTCAGAAGCTGAATTAAAAATTTTTTTTTTTAAATTTTCACCATTTTTTAAGAATCACATTTTAAATTATTGGTTCTGTACAATTTTGCACTATACACAAGGATTCATTGAAAAATTATTCTGAGATGATTTTTATTTATTTTTGAGTGCTAAATTTAAAAAAAAATCAAAGCCATTTTCAATATCAGTTATCATTTTCTCTTAAAACACTTATAAATGTTTTTCGTTTATCAGACATATACATATGATATTTTCAATGACAATATTTGCATTTAGTATTTACTAACATTAAAATCTACATTTAAAATAACAGTTATTTTCTTAATAAACCTGAATCTGATTAAGAAAGAATGTCCAAATAAAAAAAAGATTCAAAACTTGGTATCAAAAATATCATCAGACACAATTTGGTGAATCCAGTAAAATCCAATTAGAACCACTGTATCTGTTCTTGCCAATTTTAAATCCACACCACAAAAAATAGCCTTAGCAAACAATACAGCTGCTTACATAGTAAGCAGCTCATGTCAGTATATCTACATAAGCAAGATGTCCATTTCATGAAATACCAGCATTTGCACATGTGTGCCTGTAAACCAAGAGAAGGATTTCTGGCTACCATTATGATAACTCGTAATTGCTTCATACTGGATAAGCCATGCCCTTCATTTCTACTCTCCCACCTGATAACGGAATCACATAGGTAACAGCTGGAGGACGGTTGCTGCTGTCTTGTGCTTCTCTGTAGCAGAACAGAAGAAGCTTGTGTGTCTAATATTGGAGAACCATTGGATGGAGTGAATCAGAAGGGATATATCTTGTCATCCGAGTCAGGCAAGTCATTATCATCTGTCATGTCTCGGAGCATTTGTGTGGAATACTTGTGTTTGCGATGATCAATTCTGATGGCTCACTGTCCTTACATGTCACTGTGATTTTGCATTTCAAAAACTCATCATTATGGTTGCTGACGGTTGAGTCTATACTCTTGACAAGGCATGGGTTATTCTAATAACATGGCATCCAATTGACTAGGACTTAGTGTAGACTGTAACATCTCGTCATCATTCCTTTTCCAAATTTGGACATGTATCTATTGTGTAGGGCCTCCACCCACACTACATCTCCCATTTTGAAAGTTGTGTGTTCCTTGCATGCTGCTAGAAATACAACCTCTATGCTTTTTATTTGCACCTGATAGGCGTAGATTCCATTAGCTGGAGCTGTGGAGGCCAATTTATCTTCCTTTGGTGTTATATTATAGAGGTACACTGCCTCCTCTATGGAACACTGCTTTCTAGTGGCAATGCACTTGATGGTGAGATGGCATCTTTCCACCAAGAAATGAGCACATCAAAAGTACAGGAAGACGCCCCAACCTTCGGTAAATTTTCTGAATGTGCTCCTGCAGAATGCCATACCATTGTCAGTGAATAGCTTAGTCGGTGAACTTTGTTCATAGAATACCAACTCAAGCTGTCAGATGACACTAGTAGAGTCCTGATGAAACAATAGGTGCCAGATAACTAGTCTCAGGTAGTGCTACATTGGGTTTCAGGTGTCATTTATGTCTAGCCACCCAATCTTCCACTGCACCAGAGCCAGGACTAACAGGCTTCACATTATCCCACCACCTTCTTAACTGCAGCTTTATACATAGCAGGATCAACCTGATTCACAAAGTACAGGGTGTGCTTTAAGCTAGGATGCCCACTTTGCTGATGGAAACTCATTATTTGAGTAAAATCCAGATAGTCAACAGCTACAGTGCACATTGGCAATGTACCTCTTTCCATATTGTGGCAAACCATCATTTAGACACCTTGGTGAGATAATTGGTCTGGATGTGCAAGATATGACCAAAGCAACATTGACAGATAGGCCATATCATTTGGCAAGCCTCTTGAGAGTGCTAAAGCTGGTGTTTTATTAGCATCTTTGGTGCACACTTTTGCCTTCCCGATGGAGTATCGGAGAGCCATCGATCCACATATGCTGAATTAGTCAGCAGGTGCAGCATCACTGCTTTCCATTGGAATTCCATATTGACACCTTTCAGCACCACTTCTAGTTCAACATTATTTATATACAGCACATTTTCATCAACAACCAACAGGAATTTTCAAGAAAGTTTCTATCAACTTCTAATGTTACTCCAGTAGCCAGGGAACTTTTGTCAACCCACACTTCTATTTTCTGGCCATGCACACACTGATTCCCTCTTTCAGGGTCTTCCTGACACACTCTGATCACCATTAAAGGGAGCATACATTTTAGTAGAGTGTTGCAGGTCTTGACATTCTGGCCCCTGTTCATCATATTTGCCTGTCACTTCAGAAATGCAGTCACTGGTCTAAATCAGCCACATGCTGAAAAGTGACCAACGAGCTTCCCACATAATAAAAGTGTATTTTGACAAGTAATGGTGACCGGAACTGTTGGGATCTCGCAAGCTTAAAACTTTAGCCCCATCCCTCAGCTCTCAGGATCCTTACATGAGAGTCTGAAATTGGTATAGTGTTCTCAGACTTGTCTCATTGAAACTCAGTTTCATTGACATGCCATCGATGTATGCAGATATGGCATGTTTGTTCAACTTATCTTGAAACAATATCATATCAATAATCGACAGAATTATAAGGAACACTATGTTCAGTCGAAAACCTAGTCATAGAAGCTAGAAACCTATGTCCTCTCAGAAGTACAGACTGAAATGACCATAACAACTAGTGGATGTGCACTAACGAATAAGCTTTTCTCAAATCTTGCAGGGACTCATTATCCACCCATTGCTGCCATTCTCTTAATTTGTATGAAGAGATGTCAGCGTTTGCCATGAATATGTCTACATATCTATTCAGCTTTCTGTAGTCTATGACAGGGTGAACCTTTCTTTTATTTTCCTAGACCACAACCATCAGCGGAATTAGACCCTTAGGTGGCCTGAGCTGCTTCTAGAGATATGGTGTTAACTAGTCATTGTCCGACCAGATTTGCAGCACACACTTGTACTCTCATCACACCAAGTTGGACACAGGATACTCTACTATAGTGTGCCACAGCACTATTGACACTTGACCTCTTGTTTACTTATTTCACAGCTTGGTTAAATTCAATGCTGAAGTTCTGTTTGTTGATGATCATTGCTGTATAGAGGTGTGGTTTACTGTGACAGAACTTTACTGCACTTAATGGAGTGATTTATATTCAATCCATCTCTTTTATTTTATTCATAACAATAAGCAGGTCATATCCAAGCTGCTTCTAATGAGTCACCAGTACATCAACTTTGATGGGATTGGCACTATTCAGGCTAATGTCGATGACTCTGACCCCGCAGGTGTTATTCTCTCTGTTGATGGTCATCATAAACGCAGACCTCTTCATCTATAACCGGTACACGTCTTTGTTGGCAATTGGTCGGGAGCAACAAGAGTCAATGACTGTGGATTCCTGTTAATTTGGATTGCAATTACAGGTAATGGCAAGTTCATATCTGCCCTAGGGAAGAGACTGGCACTATACTCTCTTCGCATCTCATTTCCAGGACAGATTAGTGCTAGGTGACGTACATTGTAATACCGAAAACAATGTACCTCCTATTGCAGTTCCTGCTTGTGTGCCTTACTTTCCATTTGATGGTAGAAACAGTCACATGGTTCGGTCCATTGCAGGCATAGCACATAATGTCAGTACATGGACCAACAGTTTATATCAGGACTCTTAGTCGGTATTGCTTGCATTGCTGCTGCTACTACCATAGTCAGTTCCAATGTGTCATCCTTCAGGATTACCCAGGCACACACTAGCATCAAGTCAACGGACAGCTCATCTATTCTTGAAAATGCAGTCATACATTCCTCCAAACAACACTGCAAGCTTCTGCAGCTCTGCCAAATTCACATCAACAGATTTGTCATGACATATCAAGTACGCGGAGAACTGGTCATATGCCATGAACTCAACTGTCTAAAAGGCTACATACAAAGCAGTCTTCATTTAGACAGGGTCCATCTTTTCCTCATTTCTTTATTGCTGGTAGATGGCAAACACACATCCTGTCAGTCTCAAGAGAGTCACATGCTCCAGCTGCTTTATGCTGGACATTCTGCAGACAAGCTCTGCTTTCTCCACCCATTCGACCACTGATTCAGTGTCAGCAAATACAGGAATCAGCCTCAGGTTGCATATGCCAAAATAGCTTGTATCTGGTTTTACTAATTTTAAATCCGCTACTGGCTACTAGCACAGTCTTCAACAAAACTAACCCAGCCAAGAATACAGCCACATATAGTAAGCAGCACTTGTCAGCATATTTTGGATGTATGAGATGTTCATATCATGAAATGCTGTTGTACACATGCTCTAGTAAGCCAAGAGGAGGATTTCCGGCCACTGTGGTGGCAAATTGTAATAGCTTCATACTGGGTAAGCCATGCTCTTTCTTCATACATATTAAGCTTGGATGAGTAAAACAGTTTCAAAAGATGAAACCTGTCTTATGTATTTGTATGAAAAGTTTCTTAGTTGGTTTAAAGCTAACTTGAAAGAAGTCTTATCTACAGGACTTGATATTAGAAAATTCATTTATGATGTAGAATTTGATGGTGTGATGAATGACCTTGAATGAGAGGCTTGGGTATCAGGTATTATTAAAAGAAAACATTCTAAATTTTCATGTCACAATAAAGAACCAATATGCAAAGAAATAGTGAGATATTTGTTTATCAACTCTAAGTCAAAAAAGTTGAAGTGGTAAGTAAAAAAATAGGTGAAAGATTCCCTAAGTAAATCAAGGACTTGGAAAGAATGTCCTAGGGACATTGGGATATCAGAATGATGGGAGATAATTATTAGATAATTCCAAGGGATCTGCCAGAAAAACCTGTACAACAAAGTTTTGGAGGCAACAAACTAAAAAATTAAAGACGAGTATTTATCCAATCCCTCTGCAATGAGCAGGATGCAACACTAGGTTAGTTTTTAAGCAGAATTTTCAAGTTTGAATTACATTTTCCTTCTCCTATACTGGTTGCCCTACCAAGGTTAAAGAGCACAATCTGTACTACTATTTAACCATAGCTGGAGGGTGAACAGTTGAATGTTTACCTTTACTGAGGGTATTAATGCAATGTGAAATGCAAATTGTCTAATCAAGGATTTCAATTTGGGTTGCCCATTTCCTACAATGATAACCATTATACCACAAGTACCTCCAAAGTTAAAGACGAAAGTCATTATAGGTAAGTAATTGAATATATGTAATTGTTTGCTAGATATATATCTTAAGATTACACTGACAGAATATTTCTACATAAAAGTAAATTAGAACAATACTTTATTGATAAATTCATTAAATTTCTTTTTGCTTTTGTATTAAAATGTGATATGATAGAAAGATTTTAAGTGTATTTGTTTTGTTGTGTTCAGAAATGTCAAAACAAATCAATGTTCAAAATCAAATTTTTAATAGCCTTATTTAACAGACCTCTAAAATTTTAAGAACTATTCTGGCATGTAAAAGATACAGAGTATGGTTTCCAGCCTCCATACTTGCTTGTGTTGGTCATTTGACAATTGCACATCTGATTAAAGAGAAGTATGATGGATTTTAGTGACATCTTGAAAGTTTGAAAATTATATGAATAAGCATCAATAACATATCAACATAATTCCATCACAGCTCATTTGTTTGTTGAATATTAATGATGTACAAGTCTATTTAGATCAAAATGCTTTGATTCTTTAAGTTGTAAGATTAAAAGAAAATTGAAGATGAATAGAAAAATTTGATAGCAGAATAAATTAAAAAAACTAAAAAAAAAAACCAAAGCTAGATACCAACAGAAGTTAAAAGTTTTTTTTGAGGAAGGGGAACTCACAAAGGGGCAGGGGAGAAATATTGACACCAACAGACACAGACCAAAGTCATTTGCAGAACACTTGCATTAAGATAATTCCAAGAAGAAATTTGGAATAGGTGTACATGATTTAGTCCAGTTCAGTATTATTTGTCTAGGTAGCAGAGAAAAAAAAATTCTCAAAGGGTATAAAAAAAAGACTAAAATTAGTTGAATAACAGTAGAAACAGGGAGGCAGGGGTCAACCTCAATCATAGACTCTGATAACACAATAATATTTGGTCAGGTTAATATATATGTATCTGCAAATGGACCTTGGTTTATGACCAAATTGAAACAAAGTGGGGGTGGTCTTACTCACTTGGTTTTCCTGGTGCAGCATCTGGGAATGGAAGGGAAGTTTCATTTTAATATCACAGTCAAAACACTGGACCCATTGTTTAGAAAACAATTGGATAGATAAGAGATCTCGGTTTTATGGAATAGGAGTTAAAGTGAAGGTTTCCAACTTAGAGGATAAGATTTACACATGTGATAATGTGAACATTTGGACATATCTAAAAAAGGAGTTTTTTTTTGTTATTAAGATTTATTTAAAGCAAGGCTAAATTTTCCACTTCTCAACAAAAAGCTATGGTGATATGGCAATGAGAGGGGTAAATAAATAGAAAGAATGATTGGAGAGTGAAAGATGAGTGAGTGAAGTTGTATAATTGTATAGATGAAGGAGATTTTTTGGTTCATAAGTTTAATGGCATATCAACTCTTTAAGGGTAATTTAATGTCAAAATTAGATTAATTTGTAAATGTTTGATTATTATCATAATTATATTATCACTGCTTCATTGAATTTTTTAAATGATTGTCAGTAATCATTTGTTTGCATCCAACTGTATGATATGATTGGGTGTCAATCATTAGTAACCAAATCTAATACTAATAATTGGCACACCATTATTTATTCGCACAGTCTTATGGCTTCAAGCACCCCTATCCAATACTAATAATTTTCAAACAGATTTATCTGACAAACTCTAACAGGTACTATCACTCCAGGTCAAAGTGGATTTAGGAGTAATGGCAATAAAGGGTAAATACATACTCCACAATTCCAGAACTGGAGTCTTACCACTAGATACAGTTTAGTGTCATACCTAGGACACTCTTTTGGGGAGGTCTTAACTCTTTGCAGAAAATATAATCATTCTATTCCTGGCCCTGTTAACAGGGCTACTGAGAAAGTAGAATTATTATATTCATTATAAAGTCTATGTTTTTATGCTATTTTTTAAACCGTGACTTTTGTATTTTTTCCTAAGTTTCTCTGATCCCATATAGATCTTATCTAAGGGAGTGGGATACAATTTATTCTGTTCGTACTTAAATCCTCAATGGTATATTGTTTTATGTTGGTTTAATTACAAACTTGTCTCAGTCTAAACAGACAGGTGTTCAGAGAAAAAAACAAGACAATGAAGGGATAACCCACACTCCTCAGAACTGACCACTGGATTCAGTTTAATGTTATACTCAGGATGAATGAGGAATGTCTTAAGTGCCAAGGATCAAAAAATACCTGTTGACCTCGGACTTTATGTTGGTAAATACTCACTAGTGTGACTTGGTTACAAATTTCTGTTATTCTTGGGAAGAAGCTGTCTGTCTGAAACTTTTGTTGAGAATGAGAGATATCAAGAAAGCTTTGATGAGATCTGGAAGATTTGGCAGTTAAACTTTAACCAAAAAAAACTCCTGTAGTAGTGGCACTTATCTAAAGACTTTCCATGAAAGTAGTGATTAAAAGGTGACAGACTATATGTATTGGCTTAGTTTGGTTTCTTTTGTATAATGGAATATCAACCTTTGTGGGTTATCTAATTCCAAAGCCAACCTTGTAGGAGAGCAGTAGAGGTACTATTTAACCTGTAGCTAGTGGGAGGATAAAAAGGTTCATATCTTTCCCAAGGGGCATTAGTTTGTAAGTGAATACAATAATGCAACAGAAGTTCAGCCTTATTTACTTTTATGTTGCAGTCTAGCAGGTTTGCCACAACACCACAGAGACACTTCTTCAACTAGATTGGGGTCGGGGGAGTAATTGAATGAGAAGAGATCAAAAGGGTTCCTTAGCTACCAGATTTTGCACTCTATTCTATATCCTATTAAGGATAGATAACAGACTCTCCTCAATAGTGACAGGATAAAAAGCAATCAAATAACTGACAGTAATGTTAATTGGATTGCATATGCACTCTTATGGCAACTTATGAAATTTCTGGTATTTGGTGAGATGAGTGTTTGGACTATACACTTGTGTCAGAACCCCTTCATCATTCATAGCTGGGATATAAGTATGTGCTTCCTGTTCAAGTAGTAGTCCCTTCAGGTGCCACAACTCCCATTGCTGAGTTAGGGTCAATACCCAATTCCTAAGATGTATGAAAAGAAAATTTGCAGGGATAAAATTTCAAACCAAACCTTTCATTCAATCTACTAAACTAGTAGCTGATGTTGATAAACAAAGGAATCCTGTGTGCTGTGATAAAACCCATCAGTTCAACATTAATAACACAGTAAATGCATTATAATTCCAAAAGGTTACCAACTACAACCAACACCTGAACTAGGCTGGAAGGTAAAACAGATAAAATCAGCCTATGATAATCGTGAGCCAAGATGGGGGGACATTAATTTGAGTATATCAGTAAATAAGAATCTAAAGGTTAATCATACTTGTCCAAAGTTATATGCCTGTACAAAAAAAAAAGTTACTTGTTTATTTTTGTTAGTTTTTTTTTTTTTTATAAAGAACAGAATGTATTTGTTCAGAGTAATCCACCAATGAAAATTTCTGTTATTTCTTAAATAATGTACAAAACAATATACAGAAATGAAATACTTACACTTACCATCCAAATAAGAATAAGTTTCAGTTATTTGCTTCATTTTTTTACATTTAATTCTTCAAAATTATATATTGACAATCAGCTGTAAGTCAATACCTTCTTAGTAGTTGGGGAGAAAAAGAGTAAAGAAATATGGTCAATGACTAAATTGTAGCCACATTGAAGATGTAATTTTGAGATGTAAATGTTTAGTAAAAAAATTAAGCAAATGACTAAAACTTACCTTCATGTGGTTGGTGTATTAGATTTTGATAAAAAAAATGTTTTGTACATTACTGCATAACAGAGAAAACAAAGTGAATAGATTTGAGCTGATGTGCAGTTGTAGAAGAGAAGAAAATTATCAGCCTATGAGTTTGAAAAGAAGAAAATTGAATGTTACACATAAATAAAAACAAAAATATGACTCCGCACCACTCAAAAAAAATTGGTTGTATTTGAGATTCAGTAATATAGAGAAAAGCCAAATAATTGTGTCAAGGCATTAAAAGCGATGACATAATAGCACATCAGCAATTATTTAACTAAGATCAAAGTGTAGTATACATTTTAACAAATATAACAAATTTAATCCATAATCTAAAAAAAAATAATTACAATTCAAAAATGTGAAAATAAAAAATCATTTTAGATGTTTTAAAGAATCTATGTTTTATAAAAATAAAACATGGTCTAAGATGATTCAATCAATATTTAGTAAATGAATCTTAAATGATAAAGAGATCTACTATTTTTCACACTGAATTTTTTCTTTTTAACGGTTTTAAGCTCAGTTTAAATTCAATGTGTGAGCTATCAATAAATTCTGGTAAGATTAATTTTCGGCTATATCAAAGAGGTATTTTACTTATGAATATCTAGTTTCAGTAAGATAGCAGTCATTCTCATAATTATCTCAGAAAATATTTCGATAAACAATACATACATTTGGTCTTCTACTAACACATCACTTAATAAGTCCTGGGCCTAACTAATAAAACAACAACTTTCAGGTAAAATTTGACTTTATTCATCAACATAGTCTCCTTCTAGGGTGATACACTTCTTCATTGGATCCAAATCTCTTTCCCTGGAGCATTCTTTTGAGGTCTGCAAACAGCCAGTAGTCACTGAGGGCCAGATATAGAGAATAAGGTGAGTGTGAAAGCAATTCGAAGTGCAATTCATGCAGTTTTGGCATTGTTGCAACCGACTTGCAACACAGTGCAGTGTCTTGGTGAAAGAGCACTTTTTTCTTCTTCATTTGTGCCTGTTTTTCAGCAATTTCTTCCTTCAAATGCACCAATAATGTTATATAATATTCACTATTGATGGTTCTTCCTTTCTCAAGGTAATCGATGAACAAAATACCTAGCGCATCCCAAAATACAGAGCCCAAAAACCTTGCCTGCTGATGTTTGTGTCTTTGGTTGCTTTGGATGGCTTTCACTCAGCTGACTGCCAATTTGACTCCAGAGTTAAGTGGTGGATCCATGTTTCTTCCATGATCACATATTTATGCAAAAACTACTTTTTGTAGCATTGAAACAATTGCAAACAATGCTCTAAATCATCAACGTGCTGTTTTTTTTTTATCGACTGTCAGCAAACATGGCACCCACCTTGAAGATAGCTTTCTCATTGACAAATGTTCATGCAAAATGGTGAATACACTGCCTTCTGATATCTCACACAACTTCAATTTACGATTGGCCAAAACGAGTTTGTGTAGTTTTTTGGTGTTTTCAGGGACAACTGCTGAATTTGGACAACCTGAGCATTCAGGATCATTTGTGTCTGTGTGACCACATTTAAAGTCAGCACACCACCTCTTAACTGTTGTTTCTGATGGAGCAGAGGCCAAATAACACTTATCCAGCCATTGCTTTGCTTGAACAGTATTTTTCCCATCAGAAAGCAACACACGAAATTCAAATTTTTCCATTGTTTTTAAAATTTGCAGCTTCACTTAAATAACTGTAATTTGTAAACTAATAATCCAACTGGGTTCAAATCTTGACACATGCCATTTGAAGGTTAGTACTTTATAAAAATCATATGGATTTTTTATTAGTGGTTCCATCTATATGTCAGGTTCAGGATTTATTGAGTGATGTGTTAGTACTGAGTGATCAGTGGAAATAAATCCATCTACTTCACTAGCTTCATATTCATCATCAGAGTCAAGAAATCAGGGTTTACTAGCTATTCATATGTTGATGTCTAGAACTCAATCATCTATTAATAAAACAATAAAAAATAGATAAAAAATTAACTGCTAATTTCAAGGGAAAATACTATGTTGTTTGGGCAGATTCAAGAGCACATACTCCTCTACAACCAGTAATATCAGGTTTAGTTGTAAATAAACACAGATATAGTCAGTCCACATGGAAAGGGTTAAACTTTTTAGTAATAAAATATCCAAAGACTTTTTTTGGAGTGGGGTGGGGTTCTATTTTATCTAATGTTATAGATAAAAAAATTAATTAAAAATCACTCATACTTTAGATCATTTAAAAATTAAAATGGGATTCATCTTCTGATAGAAACATTTTTATAATTGATAATTTTGCAGCCATCTTGATAGTTCTAGTCTGGAGGTAATTGTCATAAAAATTGATCCAGCTCAGTTGGAATGTTAAAAGCAATTTGTTTTTCGATTCTTATTAATGATTGTATGAATGTTTATTTTTTTCTTAATATCAATTTTCTAAACCAATTCTAGACATATCTTAAGGCTCAAATTGGAAAGCCCTTAATAGGCAATTTTGATAATTTTGGACAATCAGATTATTGCTGTACAGTGTAATTGTTTGAGTAAATCCCTTAAACAGACTTAAAGTAACTGCTCAGAATGCTTATCTTCAGGGGTGGCCTTAACTACTCCCCAAAACTGGGAAGAGGAGGCCTCAGAAGATTGGGTTTCAGCAATGCTTAGGGAAACTCAGCAACTTTTATCAACATTTCATCATGTATCTATTTATGCAGGGTTGACAAACAACTAATCTTTGGTTAGATCTACCTGATTTTTTCGTCTTAAGCTATTAAAAATTATCAGTAATAAAATATTTTTGATAAGTGGAAAATCTGGGGCTTAATGGATCATGGAAGTGCTTTATCATTCAGGGTTTGGTATGAGCCCTTAGCATTGGCCCTGCTCAGTGTTTGTTTTTGTTCTTTGTTTAATGACATATATATCTTCATGGGTTATTTAATACCAAATCCATCCTTGTAGAAGACAGCAGTAATACTATTTAACCTATGGCTGGGGAAATATATTGTACTGAAATCATTACAGCATTTTGATGATATAAAACATAGCTTACTTTCCCAAAGTATCAATTTCAGGAAAGCAGGCTATATTTTACAGAAACTGGATGACAATGTTTGAGTGTCTTTTATTATTTCTTCATGAAACTAAACAAACATGCTAGCAGCTTCACCTGTCACCATATATCAACAAAGTATCTTTTGCACACAATCAACAAAATGACTCATGTATTATGCCAGTTTACCTTGCAGAGATATATACTTTGAAATAAGAGGAGCCTTGCCATAGGAGCAGATTATGTGATTGAACACAAGAATCAAGTCATGAAAGTAATTGGAGGAATACTTGACCTAATCAGTAACACAGAATCTTTAGAATGACTTATCTTGGCAGCTTCTGAAATTAACTCAGCAGACACCAAATTCAGCAACTGATATGGAATTGATGTAAGTAAGAATAAATGGGATTACCTCCATCAGTTTTCAAATTTAACAAAGCAAAGTCTTACAGAAAATACCAAAACCTTTTCCAAAATGCTACATTTATATAACGTGAATTTTGAGAGAAATAAAGATCATGTAATGAATGTAGCAACAAAAGCAATTCTATTAGAAGAAGCCGAAAAAGATATCCTGAGTAAGAAAAGTGAAGGAAAATGGCTGCATGACAATTATATTGATGGATGTGTTAATGGTGAAACGAGTATCTGGGACCAAATGAAGAAAAGAAACTTAAAATAATTCCTTTTATTAGCAAAGAAAAGAAAAGTAGTTTTTAAGGAGAGTCATTCAGCAAAAAGAAGAAATTTGATGACACAGTTTTTGATTGCATCTAAAACAGAAGTACAATTGCCAGAAATATTGTATTCCTTAAGCAGGATTCAGCATGGATGGAAGGTTATTTCATTGTACCAACAAAGCTAAAATTGCGCATAGTATAGAAAACATGATAGACACAAATGATTAAGCTGAAGATAAAAAAAGCTTCGAAAATACAAATTGTAGCTGAGTCATCATTTTTTATGACATGGCAGTTGCTGACAAATTAAATAAAAAATTTTCAATCAAAACGTGTGATAATCTCGCTGTACTGTTCATCCATAAACTTCAGTATGAATCATTTACTTTTAATATTTTCATCTTGGTGTTCAACTGTTACATAGAATATTCAGTTAAAGAATGGACAAGAGAAAAGAAAAGTGGATTATGCTGTTCAAGAAAATATAAACCTAGAGAAATCTACACTGAAACATTTACTTTCAAACAAGAAAACAAAGCAGAATTTAATAATTTATTCAACCAAGAAAGCAATCAACTTTTTCATACCTAATAAATGGAGTTATCCTGTAATTTATGATACCTATTACAACATCATATCTCATATTTGTGTCAAAATCATTCAAAAGAAGATGCAGATACTTAGATGATTTTAGTAGTATTACAAATATCAGTACAAAATCCATTCTATGAACTGAATATATAATCTCCTGACACAGATGATTGCTACTTGTCCATCATATTGGTTCTGCTTTGAGGCCATTAGAAAAAAACATGCTGCTGCAATTTAAGGATCTCATTCCATAACAAGATGTGATCAGACAAAAAAATTAAATAGAAAATCAAAATGGTATAGATTTAAGGTCTTTAGAATTGAGTTTGATAAGGATTTACAAGCAATGATGAAACAATGCAATGACTAAGGCATTTTGTGATGACACTTTACATAAAAAAACATCCCCAATCAAGTTAAAATCATAGGAGACTTATGCTGGTACCTATTTTCAAAATATCAATAGGAAGCTGAAAAACTGCCACCCACTGCTGCTCCCTTAAATTTCAAAATACTTAGAAGTCATTACATGTCGATGGCGTGGAAACAGTTCAGAAAAATTCATCCTGATCTTCCTTCTGCAACAGACTATGAATAGGAGAATGAAGATGGACACTTGAAAACACCATTTAAGAATGAACTTCCAACTCTTGATGCTACTATAGATGTTTGCTCTTGTAAATATAAAAAAAGGATTTAATAATGGATAATGTTTGTGCAAACGTAATCAGTTTGTGTTTGTGACAACATTATGTGAACCAAAATGAGGAACAAGATGATTATAAAACTGATTTTATAGACAGTAACAATGATGAATAAACAAGTTAAATACACTTATGATTTTAGAATTACTTTGCATTTTAATGTTGTTTATAGTTTCATCAAATACTATAATAGAAATAATAAAAAGGGAGGATTGAACAGGATTTATAAGTGGAATTTTAAAATATCAATTCACTTTAAGGTCTGTAAAATATAAATGCTTAAAAGATGTAACTAAAAATTGTGTTTTTTTTTAAATTTTTATAGATCTTTTATCAATTGGTATATTGTATGTATGTAATGATATTCAATTCTTCATCTGAATACTTCCAGCAAGATAGTTTCAAGATAAATTTAGTGGAATTCTATAATTTTTTAAATTTGGTCTGTAATCTGCATGCATTTCAGACATTTATTAAGGAGAGTAATGTTGATTTATTATAAATTCTATATTCTATACTGATATTAGTTACAACATCAATGTGTTTTTCCCTTTTTTCTGCCAATAAATGATATGTATAGCTCAATTCTGAGACAGAAAATATGTAGTTTTCCTCATCCAAACCAAAAAAAATTGGTATTAAGGTAATTTTTCATGCTTATATATTGTTTTATAAGAAAAAAACAAAATATTGGTTTTAACAAAAAAAAATTCAGCTGGATGACGATTACCCCCCACCACACAATTATTCTACGAGCAGTCATTTCCCAATGAGTATATAGTTGTGTACAAGTAAAATTTTGCAGACTTTATTTTTTGCTTCAACCTATGCATAATTTTGTAAGGTTAAGATTTAAACATAATAAAAAAAAGACTAGGAACAAGCCATGGCTTCAAGAATTTATTATATAGATTAATAATTTTAGGATCAAAAATACAGGGTCAATCTATTAATGAAATTGATTTATATATATATAAATGTGTGTGTGTGTGTGTGTGTGTGTGTGTGTGTGTGTGTGTGTGTGTGTGTGTGTGTGTGTGTGTGTGTGTGTGTGTTTATATATTGTAGATTTCTGTATAAAAACTTTCTATTTTGGGCATAAATTACTCTTATTATCATTATTAATATTTTACTCATTGTAAATTCTTCACCCTAGCATTAGTTGGTGGTCTTTCACAGGAGTCTGAGTGACAGCAAGTTTTCTCAGGTCTCCAGAACTCTTCTGAGTATTCTAGCCATTTTTATCAATGCTGTAGTCTGGATAATCTCAAATCATCTTCCGATTTTCAACTCTTCCAGTTCTCTTTCCAAGCCTTTGGGGACAGTTCCAAGTGTGTCAATCACAATTGGTATCACTGTTACTCTCCTGTTCCACAGCTTTCTCAGTTCACTGGCAAGATCTAAGTACTTGTTTCTTTTTCACCTTCTTTGATTTTCACTCTGTGTTCCACTGGGATGACAAATTATTATTATTATTTCACTGATTATATGCAGATAAATACTTATATACTTATATATGTATGAGGGAATTTTTGAAGCCATAAATTTTAGGCAAAATACTTGTGTTAACATATATAAATAAAAATTTTATAAAGTTTGAAATTAAAAAATAATTGGAAGGATAAGGAGAAGAACTTGGCTTCTAAGATTGATTTTATAAAACAGTTACTATGTGACTATAAATCAAGGGTTGACCTATACAAAAGTATATACAATGAATTTGGGGAGACAAGCTTAATTACCATCACTTCATAGCAGGCTTACCAATCTCCCATGACATATATACTTGTGTAGAGGTTGAATTTTGAAAAGAATTAGACAAAAATTGATGTCTACCTGAAACATGAGTAATAATTTTATAAGATTGAAATTTAGACATTAATTCTAAAAATTAATGACTTCATGACCATGAATCAAGCGTTGACCTATAAATGAATAATAATTTTGGAAAGTTGAAAATTTGAGCATAAAGAGACAAACAAAAGATCAACATTTGACTTCAAAAATGAATTCTGTATATTGAGGATTTCGTCACCATAAATCAACAGTTGAGCAATACATGAAATTAATCTATAGACAGGTATATATATATATATATATATATATATATATATATATATATATATATATATACCTGTCTGTAAATTAATATATATATATATATATATATATATATATGGCAATATTCATTTACTGACAATTGTTTCAAATAGGTTAAAAGGTAAAATGAGATACATGAAAGGGTTCATCTGGTACTAAGCTCTGCTAAAAATTTGAATACAACTTATTTAGTGATACCTCTTTATGCAAGTTTCTGAAAAGTATTGATTTGTAAAATAAAGCAGCAGTAAAAGTTATTCCCCATTAGGTTCTTAAATGTTCATTTTTGTAATAGAATAATGAGAAATGGTTATATCAGGAATTCTAGAACTACCCAGGTTATAATCTTAAAAGGTATTTAATGCTTTAATTTTTTTTCAGTGGCTAATATGTTTGGTTTTTCTTTTAGAATCTGAAGTAAGAAAATAACTCTAAAGACATGAGTCAAAAATAATGAAGAATCAATACTTAAAAATACAAAAAAATTCTACCAACATTTTTCCCCTAAGCTGTATGTACACCATTTCCATCTAAAGCCAAAATGCACTCTTACTTGCTAAAGCAAGGAGATTAAAAGGGGGTAAAAATCAATTTTAACCTACCGTCTTTGATCTCCACACCCTGGAATGGGTAGAGCTTCTCCTGGTGCAGCTTGTCAAGCCAAGTGACAGCAGACTTACACAAACCAACAATCTCCACAGCTGATCCATCTCTGTAAAAGATTTTTAAAATTCAAATTGTTAGTTTTCTAATAAGAATATGACTGAAAAACAAATCTGCTTGGCACTGGCTGCATTACCTCAATTTTTTAAGGCAATGTTCATCTACATATATATATATATATAAAATACAATATGACTTTGAAGGTCATTCAATAAATTGGGAAAATTATTTTGTAAAAAGTAAAATAATAATAATAATCTTTTGTAAACAATAATAGCTTCAAGTAAATATTCTTAATACTAACTATTTTGTACACTATTATATGGTTTCAAGCATTCTGATTTAATACAAATAATTTTCCTATGATTTTTATTGAAGCAATACATTCAAAGTATTCTAACTTTTAAAATAGTTACCAGTTCAATTATAATGTAATTACAATTTTATGGAGTCATTTTATAGTAGTTTACAATGAACTATTAATCAGAATCCTATATATATATATATAGAGAGAGAGAGAGAAAGAGAGAGATATTCTAATAGTATCTAAGATTAACAGGGTTTAGTTTTTTTCTATAACAAAGAACATAAATGCTGTTAACCTGGGTGTAGAAGGCTTTCCTCGGGTTCCAGCCTTTTCAGAGCTGCCCATCATATCCATCCAAGTACCACAGTTGTGTCTGTTTCCACCATGCACAAATCCAGTCTTCCAGTCAACTCCAAAGCTGACATTAAAACCTGCAATAGGCATATAAAAAATAATTCCAATCATTATAGTCCTGTAGTTTGTACTATATACAATTGAGAAAGCAGAGCACATGTTTTTTTTGCATTTTTAAATGTTTATTCAACAATCAATTTTGGTTTTGATATTGGTTATAGCTAAAGGTGGAGAGCTAAAAACAGAATGAGGATTCAAACCAACAGCCAAATTTTAAAAATTTACATAAGAAGTAAAAAAATCTATTATTAGGGTAGAGAAAAAGCATTTTTGTTAATCCCAAATTTTTTCGCCAAAGCATATTTCCATATATACATCTGAAAACAATCTATGACTCTTACTTTATAAATGTTATATATTATTGATCAGTTCATAAACCTCAGCAGCAATACTTCATTTAATGAGAGCAATGTCAACATACAAATGAGCAAAGCATAGACGGCTATTAACAGTTTATCAAATATATGGAAATCTGATCTCATTAGTACAACTATATGGCTGTACTACTCTGGATTTGATTAAATGCTTAGAGAAAAAGCAAAACAGAAACTACACAAGGATGCTACATGCTGTTTTGAACAAATTTGTAAATGGCACCCAACAAAACAGTAGCTAAACAGCCACTTACCTCCTATCACACAAACAATCCGAGTATGATAAATAAGACATGCTAGGCATTGCTGGTGAAGTAAAGTAAAACTCATAAATGACAATCTTCTATGAACTCGAAAACTGTATGGGAAGTGGATGCTGAATTAAAGATCTACCAAAAATGATGCCTGAGAGGGATGGATGGTGAGAAAGAATCAAGAGAATCCATGCCATCAACATGCACTGTGATGATGATCTTATAAAAGTATCAGTTCTACATCAAATTTTGGTTGACCAAGGAAATGAAAATCTCGCAAGAAGTGAAAAATATATTAGAATAGGGCAAATTTAATAACTTTGCTCTTCTATTTTCAGTCCATTAGCAATTGGAAAGTCTGAGGGTTGATGAAAAAGGGGAATAAATCTGGAGCTATCCACATAAATATAGTGTTTGGGTTATGAGAAGGATTAAATCTTACCTTCATCTGACATGTGGTTATCAATTTGAGGACCAGCATTTCTTTCACGGTAGCTCATACCTCTGGCATGTTTCTCCATGCCTTCTTGCATGACTTGCTTCAGTGGCATGACCTGCAATAGAACAATAATAGTTTAGTGTGTCATAAGGTTAAATAGAGCACATGTATTGCACAATATGGCTGATGATAGTGTTCCCAATGTGTTCTTTAGCGTACTATGGAGTAAGGCCAAATGGTGGAAAGAGAATTTTGTATTGCATAAGGTAAAAAAATTAAGGCCAGGAAGATCATATCGCACGAGTCTTTCAAGTATATTTACTAAACTTAGCTTAGTATAGCACAAGGCTAAATGGAAGTAAATAAAGCTAGAAAGATCGGGTTACATCAGTATTTCAAATAGGTATCCTATAACTGTAGCGAGAGAAATCACACATATGGCAGCTCAAAGCATGCATGAATATGTCTGGGATATAACATGAGATCGGGGGAGAGAAATGGGCGACTGGGGAGATCAAACTCACATCCTCCCGATCATGAATCATGTTTGACATCAGGACTACCTACCCGCTGGCTCACATGTAAATTAACACATTCTGCGATTGACCAGGATGTGGCGTTTTGGTATCATTATTTAAGTTCTGCCTGAATACAACGCACTACCCATTTTGTCAGGAGAATTTGGCCAACAATAGCAAAAGCAGCCATTAAGTCAGCTATATGGATGTGTGAGGAATGTCAGTCCATAGACCCACCACTGATCCAGTGGAAAAAGTGAAAGCTAGAAGTGAACAGGAACAGGCAGAGGCTAGGCTAGGAATGGACATCACACATTACAGTGCACAACATTTCTTAACGCTCACAGACTGTGGTCCATCGTGTTTCTTCAACTGGAAGCAATTGGCAAGGTAAGATTTGGCAAGCATGATTTGTCAGCTGGGAATGCCATAGCGGAGCGATGTTACCGCACAGTGAAACAAATTGCAGCCAGGATGCACCGTCCCATACAAGACGCTGTCTACTGGTATAACATCACACCCAGACACGACGTATCACCCTCCATTGCATCTGCCAACAGGATCTATCAATATGAAGTTAGGGTGAAGGGGGCTAGTCATACGATAGTGTTCCCGGGTCCCAACCACAGCTCTTACCAAGTCAGAGAACATGTGTGGGTCAAAGTGCCACAGAGTCGATGTACCATGAAGTTCGGCAGGAGTGAAGTGACCAAAATAATTAGCCCATAGTTGATTTTGGTGGACGGGATACCCCGTAAAGGATCTGTGCCTTGCCACTGTGTCATCACACCGGAAAAAGACTCTGACAGCACAACGTCCTCTGAGACAGGAGCATAGAGTCTGCTGCAGGACAACGGAGAAGATTCTGAGTCAGATAGTGCACCCACTGAAGAAGCAGAAGCAGGACCCCCACTTCCTGCCTTTACAAAGAAGTACCAGACAAAAGCGCCCACCACCAGACTGCCATCTTTGTGATCATGAGATCAGATGGGGAGTGTAACAAGAGAAATCATGCATGCGGCAGCTCAAAGCATGCATGAATATGTCTGGTGTGTAAAATGAGATTGCGGGAGAGAAACGGGTGATTAGGGAGATCGAACTCACATGCTCCCGATCGAGAATCGTGTTTGATGTCAGGACTACCTACATGCTGGTGTGTATGTAAATTACCAGATTGTGCAATTAACACGGATGTGGTGTTTTGGTATCATTATTTAAGTCCTGCCTGAATGCACTGGAAAGAAGGTGTTTTGAGTCTTGGTGACGCACAACAAGAGACGAGCTTGAATGTAGGACTGCTAAAGAAGATTTTAGCAGGTAAAAAGGAATTCATAGTAAGAAGTTAAAAGAACTGTTATTTTCAGCATAGAAATTCGGCTGTCCACCTTTTATCTAGAAGGAGATGACACAGCAACAGCACATGAAATTGATTCCACATGTTCAGTTACAAGAGACTCTTTTCTTTCTGTTACTGATGAGACATACTATCCAACCCTCTATTCTTTCAATAACCTATAAGACTATTGGAGTGCCATGCCAAATAATTTCTTTTCATGGCATCTTTTAGAGCAATGGAGGTTCCTTGACAGTGCTTGTCTCCTCTTTAAGTAATATGCTACAGGTTATACTAGATTACATGATACCAGCAGCAAAAATGATCTCTGACCTGATCATAGTTATCTTCTTGTAGCAAAAGGCAAAATGAATTACCTTGTGATCCTAAATGATCCTGTACGTGTCTTACCTGCAGATGTCTGATAAAGAAAAATGTGTTCACTTTTGAGACCTGAATTTATGTGGAAGCATGTCTTGTGTTGGCGAGAGTTGAGCCATGTCTGTAAGTTTCAACTCCTCTCGACACGTGCATAAATAGCAGGTTTATGAGGGGGAATGGATCAGTTTTCTCTCAAGGCTTGATGCTTTAGAGACAGACAAATGACTAGACGAGACAGAAAGGGAGGAGGAGAATAGAAGAAGTAAGCGTTGGACTTGAATTTTAACCCCTCTCAAAAAAGAATTTTTGCTTCTTTAATTCTTTTTACTTCCCTTTCACATGGTACAGCAAAAGCACACATTTCAAAATATTGGATATTTGTAAAAAAATATAAAAAATTTGGAACAAGAATGAGTTATGTAGCCAATAAACACAATTTCTTGCTTTCTCTGCAATTTTTTTTTTAAATAGTTAGACTTGATTAACAGCATCTAAAATGTAAAGATCAGTTGATAATTTTAGATTAATTTTTGCTTGATCTCATTATTCAAATTGACATTTTTAAAACAAGAACTTAAAATGCACTAGATTAGAAAATAAAGCAATTTCCAGTTCAATCTGCAAATGAATGCTAATTCTATAAGGTCTATGTTTGTGCTGAATGTAATTTTTTTAATAATCCAAATTCACAATATAATGGAAATAACTATGAAGTACTATTTAGAATTCTTCACTTCTTCTAAAAAAGAAATATCAGTATCATCATGAAATGCTGTTACAATAAAGACTCTACAAGTTTAAGGGTTTTCTAGTCACAAATAATTGTCTCAAATCAAGAATGAATGTGAATGCCTGTATGGCAGACATTAATTTTGAGTTTAGTTCTCTGATTGAGAGATGAAGAGACTATTAGTTATTGAAGTATAGCATCATGACCACACACGTCTTAACACTTATTTCCTGAGTTCGGGATTTTGTAAGCTCTGGACATGGGGAACATCTTTGCAAATCAAATCAACCAACTGAATTGATAAACCTCAGATTTTACTTACAAGAGGGTCAGTAATCTTAGGAGCACAGTGGTCATCAGGATAAATTCGAGCAACTTTGTCATCAAGGATTTTGTGTCCATTAGGAGCCAATTTGCAGTAATCCTGGATACATTGCATCCACCACCAGAATGCATCACGGCAGTTGTAGCGTGCACCCTCACCTTCCAAAAGAAGATTGGGGATCAAGCCATGACGAAGGCAACCACCATAGGCCAAGATGAGGTATCTGGAATGAAAAGTAGTACACTCAAATTAGGGAGCATAAAAAGAGAAAAACAATTTTAAACAACTTTAAAGTATTCTCATAAGTATTTGAACAAACAGTTTACTAGTAATTGCTTGATTTTGAGAACTAAAAACTGGAATATTTCACAAGAAAAAACAAACAACAGAATAAATATCATCACAAACATACAAATACTATACACCCACAAGCATATATATATATATGCTTGTGGAAGTGTATATATATATATACATATATAGTCCTCAAAAATACATCTGATTTTTCTATTTTATTTAAAGAAATATATAAATAATTATTCAAAAATATTTTTGTAATATATTTAATTAGATTCCCATTGGTGCAGATACAATAGAAGTGTTTGAGAGAGGTACTTGGATCTTAGGCTGGATGGACACATACTACAACCTAATTCAAGAGGTTACAGATGGATGAACAATGAAACAAACAGAAAAGGTCACACAGATCATTCATATATATATATATATATATATATATATATATATATATATATATATATATGTGGTGCATTCAATAAGTTTCCAGACTTTTTGTACAGGCATTTAAAATTGTCGTAGACGCTTGAAAATTCACTATGTTATTGCTATACATCTTATGAGATGACAGACCAATTTTTATGATTTCAGGTTCAAATGAACAGCTACAGTAGAAATTGGAATATACTGTATTAAAGCCTGATTGTCACAGCTGGTGAATTTCAAAAATGCAATCTGGACATGAGGACACTTTAGAAAAACGATATGCAATAAAATTCTGTTTTGAACTTGGAAAAAAGGTCACAGAAACGTATGGAATGCTTCAGACTGCTCTTAGACCATTTTGCATGAATTGAGCATCAGTTTTTGCGTGGCATAAGAGATTCAAGGAAGGCAGGGAGTCTGTGAGGGGATGATGAGAGGTGTGGGAGGAGTAAGAAAGTCAATACACCAGAGTTGATTGGCCAAACGGTTAGGGTTAGGGTTACTATGTTAAGGTTTTAAGGGAGTTCAGGAAGAGATTCCATCGGAAGAGGCCAGCACTCTTCAAATCAGGTCACAGGCATTTCCACCAGGACAATGCACCAGTCCACAATTCCATCCTTGTCACAGACTATTTGACCAAGATGGGCATCAAAACAGTTCCTCACCCTCCTATAGTCCAGACCCCACTCCCTGTGACTTTTGGTTATTCTCTAAGCTCAGAGGCTATCGTTATGAGACAATTGAGGAGACGAAAGAGGCTGTGACGAAGGTCATTGACATACTAACACAAGGGGACTTCCATGGGGCCTTCCAGAAGTTGTTGGAATGGTACAACAAGTGCATTACAGCTGGAGGAGATTACTTCAAAGGGGACTAGTTTCATGTGTGTACTATCAATAAAAGTGCTCATACAAAAAAAGGCTGCAAACTTATTTAATGATCCTCATATATATATACGGATAGAAATAAATTTAACAGTATGCAAAAATAAAATATGAAAAAACTTAATATTCAGAGGATGTATCCTTTATATGAAACTTGCCAATCAAAATGTGAAAATTATTATTTTATGAAACATTAAATGTCAATTACATTGCCTTAAGATGTTTTTAAAGACCAAAACATTAGCAAGTTTATTATAAAGAATTGATCCTCTGAATATTTTGCTTTTCGATATTTTATATTCTTATAACTTAGAAAAAAGACGTCATTGAGCATTAAAATCATGCATACATTTTAATATGTTTATAATAAGAAAAAGTACAAAATTTAGTTTTTGATTTTTACTGATTAAATGATATAATTCGATGATAATTTATTTTTTTGTCTCAATATCTATTTGGCTAAGAATAGAGATATATTAAAGAATGTAGATTGTTGTTTGAATGTTTGGTTATATGAAGTTAGTCTGGACGCTAAATATTCATATTTTTATGGTCTTTTTATAATGCAACTTTTTCTGTGGTTAGGATTGTAATCTTTTTAATTTCTATGATTTAAGAAAGCATTCAAGGTTATCATCCATTTTTAATGCCCTCCAATGACCAAGATTTTCAAATAACATTAAATTCTAAATTTTTAAAAGCTCCCGAATAACAATTTATTCACATAACATGTTTGGATTATACAGCTTCATTGGATACTATGAAATTGTCTCTTTAAAATGATAAAGGAAATTGTTGAGGTAAAGTATCATGAAAACAGATTCAGTAATTAGTTATCTGGGAGCTTTTAAAATTTTAAGCTCTTAAAATTATTTGAAATCTGTTCTGTGATTACTGCTTGAGAGAGTCAAAAGTTTTGTGATATTTTGGTAGTTCTGAATACATTTGCTGAAGGTGATGTACAAGACTTAATTGTGAAATGTTGCACTCGCCTGATACTCCCTGATAGCTGCTCACCAGATTTATCTTTATGGTTTCGCACATGGCCTTGGAATCCACAGTTTTAGGTGTACTTGACTTTGCCTGATCAAGGTTCTTGCAACCCAAGCAAAATTTTTTGAACTATCTACCTCCTATAATCAACTGCACCATCACCTTTTACTGCACAACAAATGTTTTTGGTGGCTTTTCTGGTGTTATGACCCAGTTTGAATTTATAAAGCATAAGTTTTTAAATTTGACTAAATTGCATGTTCATCTGTGCAACTTTTAAATAACATACACAGTGATGCAATGCACAACATATCAGTGCACTAAATACCACAATACTACCAACCACAATGGGTACGTTCCAGCTTGAACTGCTTTGGTTACTTGATATACAGATAGCAAACTAATACATCCACAAATAATATAAAACTTTTGCCTCCCCTTATTATTATTATATGATACAGTTAATATTCAAAAGTAATATAGGTTGTATTTCATTATTAATACTATAAAATATAATTAAAGATTATTCTTGAAGAAAAAGATTGTAGTCCTTCAGTTTGAATTTTTTTTCATTTTCATCAATTCAGCAATATTCTATGTCTTAATATTACTTTAGTTAAAAATAGAGAAAAATAAAAGAAAATGATTTGTTCTTTAAATGTTTTGCACTTTGAAATAAGAGTCGATTGTGAAAATTAGCAACCATCAATCACCATTTTTATGAAATATATACCAACTAATTCTGTTATCATTTTTAAAAAACTTCATTATAACTGATGAAAGTTGCATAAGCATTGTTAATTTCAATAACTTGGGTTTCCATTTTTTAGTCATATTTCAGTCCCTTGTCAGATAGACATTTGTCTCAGCATCTGTATGAAAAAACTCTATTAATGCTGCAAAAGAAGGTGTAGGAATACTTCTAGGTCTTCAAGGCTTAAAATTACTAAATAGCACAAAGAGAATCCAACCAAGAATTATATACATTTAATAGCAACTCCTGCACAACAATCATCTCTTACTACAGTCCCAACATTGCCAGTGATGAAATGGATATCACCATGAATTATTGTTATATTTTGACCGTCGACCCGGCCCAAAATTACTATTCCAAGGTAATACACCGGAAGGAAGTGACACATTCCAACAGCCAGTAATCGAAAGAGATCGCGTGGGCGGATTAAGGCTTATGATATGGGACAAGGTGAAGGTTTCATTGTGCCATTACAGTCATGCACCGGAAGAGAGTAACCTCTGAACTGCATGACAGTTATTTCCGCTTGATGACGATTAAACATTCGATTTCAAAGATCCAGTAGGCGACCGTGTGGGCGTTGAGTTATTATTTAACTCAGTTGAGTTTGGGTCCCAGAGCAGTTGCCAGCAGACTCCCAGAGGGTTAGAGACGAGATGTGGTAGGGAAGGCCACAGCCGACCGAGGGGGACCTCGGAAACCCCCGAAGCAGTTGCCAGCAGACTCCCAGAGGGTTAGAGACGAGATGTGGTAGGGAAGGCCACACCTGACCGAGGGGGACCTCGGAAACCCCCGAAGCAGTTGCCAGCAGACTTCCAGACAGCTAGAGACCAGATGTGGTAGGGAAAGCCACACCCGACCGAGGGGGCCCTCGGAAAGCCCCGATGGAATAGACCCCAACATAAGGAGAACAAGAACAACACAACGTGATGGTCATAACAGTGGGGTCAAAATATGAAGTTTATGTTCGGTCTCCAGCATCCTCTCACATGCTAACCTTTCAAACCCTTGGAATAAAGTGAGAGGTGAATATTTTTCTAAAGAAGTCTTCATGCGTCCTTCATTCCTGCGTTATCCTTCATGCGTCTTTACTACTATTGAGTCATTATGATACGGCAAATGAGTATATAACATTATCTTCCATTGCTGGACACATTCCCAAACACAACATTCTAATCATTGGTGGAAACATGAATGCTTAAACAGGCAAAGACAGAAAAAAATGAATTTTGTTTACACAACTTGTCAAACAGAAATGGTGAATACCAAGCAGATCCCCCCACCCTCCGAGGACAGGCTTGCATACCTAAACACAAAATTCCAAAAAAGGAAAGGAAAACTATGAACCTACACCAACCCAAATAACTGTAAAGAACAGCTAAACTATATACTCATGAACAAGAAGTGAAGAAATAGAGTTTTGGGCTATGAGACATACTACTTTTTGAAGAAGAATCTTCTGATCACAAAATTCGCTCAGCAAAAATATGCCCGAATTTACATAAAAATGAAAAACAAACAGTTAAAGCTTCAGGTTATCATCACTCCTCACTTACCAATAGTGATATAAGAAATCAATATATAATAAATGTAAGAAACAAGTTTGATACTCTTCAAGAGACATCTGAAAGACATACTCCAAATGACAAATATTAAAACTTTATAACTACCCATCTAGAAGTAGTAACAGAATGTATACCAATCCAAAAGCCAAATGTATGTAGAGTGAGTTCCATGGAAGTCAACAGCTATTAGGAAAAAATGAGATAAAATGAAAAAAGCATTCTTACTTAATAAAAGACCAACAAATGTCAATGCAAAGAAACTTAAGAAAGTCTTGAGAGAACTAATGAATACCAAAAAGAACAATTGGAATACATTGAAAGCCAAATCAATCAAATCAGAAATTCGGCAGAGCATAGATAATTACAATTAGGATAGCAGACAGTAAATGAAGTGAGCTGAAGGAAGAGCACCTTGAAAACAAAACTAAAAGCTATCAGCCAAAAAGAAAGACTTCAGAAGTGGAAAGAACATTTCAAGTATCTGCTCAGAAATCTTTCTGAAATCACTGACAAACCTATTGAAAAAATTATTAGCTAACTAGACATAAAATTAGGTTAGTTAACAGAAGAGGAACTTGAAGCAGTATTGAAAAAAATAAAGCATAAAAGCTTCAGCCAATTGAGGAAATACCTCCTGAAATACTTTAGACAAGAGAATTTGACAAATACTTCTTCAATAATGCAACACTGTGTATAAATAAAGCACAATAGAGAAATGAATGAAAAGCAGCATCCTCCCATTTACCAAGAAAGGCAACCCTAGAAGCACAAAGAACTATAGTGGCATAAGTCTTACTGCTATAGCTGCTAAGTTTTAAAATACTCTGCTTCTTAATCGTATCACACTAAAGTCAAGAAAATTCTTATAAAAAATCAGAATGGCTTTTGGAGAAATCAATCCACAACTTCACAAATTCTAACTATTTGTCTAATCATCAAAGTAGTATGTGCAATAAATCTTGAGGCAACATTATTGTTTGTAGATTTCTCCAAAGTATTCAATTCCATACACAGAGCAAAGATAGAGTAAATACGACTAGCATATGGTCTCCCCAAAGAAACTGTTAGCATTATAATAATGCTTTACAAAACCACAAAAGCAATAGTTTGCTCACCTGATGGAGACATTTTTTTGACATTGTCATTGGAGTTTTACAAGGTGATACATTTGTGCCATGCTTGTTTGTAATTGGCCTAGACTACATACTTTGAACATCATTTCAAATGGTTTCACATTAAAAAGACATGAAGCAGATGATATTCAACAGAAACTATGACAGATGCTGACTATGCAGATGATTAAGTGCTTCTTGCAAATACATCAGCCCAAGCTGAATCTCAACTGCATAGCCTAAAGCTAGCAGCAGGCAGCATTGGCGTCTACATGAACAAATAAAATAGAATTCATATGTTTTAAACAAGAAGGAGCTATCTCCTCTTTAAGTGGCAAACCACAAGACCATTTGACATACCTTGGCAACAATATATCATCTACTGAAAGTGATGTCAATATACACCTAGCAAAGGCACAGAATGCAATTGACAGATTATCAATCATACGAAAATCTGACCTATTTGATAAAATAAAATGCTATTTCTTTTAAGCAGACTTAACAGGAGCAATTGATGATAAGGATAGATAGTGAGAGTGAGTAAGGGAAGTCTATGCTGTCAGCAGGTCTTGATGATGATGAAGAGATATATATATATATATATATATATATGTGTGTGTGTTAACAACATTCTTAGGAAAAACCAAAATGGCTTCTGAAGAAATAAATCCACGACCTCACAAATATTGACTATCCGGAGAATCCTAGAAGGCATATGGGCAAAAATACTACCGGTGACAATACTATTTGTCGACTTTACCAAGGCCTTTGATTCCATTCACAGAGGTAAGATGAAACAAATCTTACTAGCATACGGCATACCAAAAGAGACCGTTGCAGCAATAATGATTCTCTATAGAAACATCTAAGTGAAAGCACATACTCTGGATGGAGACACAGACTACTTCGACATTGTAGCAGGAGTACTGCAAGGGGACACACTAGCCCCATACCTCTTTATCATCTGTCTAGACTATGTGCTTAGAACATCGATTGATAAAATCAAAGAAAACGGCTTCGAGCTGACAAAGAAAAGAAGCAGAAGGTACTCCGCAAAAACAATCACCGACACCAACTACGCCAATGACATTGCGATTCCGGCAAATACACCCATCCAAGCCGAAACACTACTGCATACTCTGGAACAAGCTGCTGCAGGCATTAGCTTCCATCTTAATGCACACAAAACAGAATAAATGTGCTTTAATCAAACAGGCGACATTTCCACACTAGGCGGGAGCTCTCTGAAATTGTAGACAAGTTCACCTACCTAGGAACCAGTGTCTCATCAACCGAAAAAGACATTGACACTTGGCTAACAAAGGCATGGACAGCTATCGATAAGCTATTGGTCATATGGAAGTTAGACCTGACCGATAAAATGAAACGCAGTTTCTTCCAGGCAGAGGTCGTCTCAATACTGCTATATGGATGTACTACATGGACGTTAACTAAACGGCTGGAGGAAAAGCTAGACAGCAACTTCACAAGAATGGTGCGAGCAACATTGAACCAGTCCTGGAGGCAACACCCCACAAAGCACTAACTGTACGGCCACCTACCTCCCATCATGAAAACTATTAAAGTTAGACGAACCAGACATGCAGGACACCGCTGGAGAAGCATGGATGGGCTCATAAGTGATGTACTCCTATGGATCCCTTCATACGGCCAAGCAAAAGCAGAATGACCAGCTCAAACCTACATAGAGCAGCTCTGTGAGGATACGGGATGTAGCCCTGAAGACCAGCCAGAAGCGATGAACAATAGGGAGGAGTGGCGAGAGAGGGTCAGGGATATCTGTGCTAGCGGCACAACATGATGATGATATCTGTGTGTGGGAACTAAAAGTGATTACTCAAGCTAGAAAGTCAGTTGACCTTTATAAAATAAATTCTCAACAAAAGTTTTATCACAATAAAAATCTTGAAAAGAAATTCATAATAGATGGGGTGGAGGAAAAAATTCAGTTTTATCATTTGTTGTCTAATATAATATGCGTCGGGGTAGGTCGGTCGAGCAGGTGTGTAACCGGAAGGTGACCATGTGATATGAGAACCACACGATCATATTTAGACAGTCAGTTCAGTCAGAATCGAGTCGAGCCAGGGATACGCAGCCGATCAGAGGTGTTAGTTCATCTCTAACGATATGGCTTGCTAGGAGGTACAAGCATTGGCACCCCTTCGCTCCAGGAAGAACATATAGGGCAAGAAGTTCCCCCTTTGAGTATATGTATCTCCATCTATCTCTCAAACTTACAACAAACTGTGTGCCCCTTTCGAGAATAAAATGAGAGTGATATATTTTCATAAAGAAGTGTGTTTTGTTTGTTCATTGAAGTTTGTTCATTATATTTGATAATGTTCTTTGTTGGGTCTATGAGAAGTATACAACACTAGCAGTGATGATGACATGTAGAAATATGTATAGTGACGTATACTCTGAAGTTTAAAAGCATCAAAGAATTATGCCTGACTTATATCACTTATATAAAGTGATATTGAAAGGTAGATAAGAATTACACTACTCTCAGATGAAAATAACTACAATCAATTGTGAATCTTTTACTTCTTTTAATAAGTAATTTGTACGATTTTCATCAAGGTAAGTTCTGTCTAACACATCTAGTCAGACAGCACATCCATATATAGATAGATATTATGATTAAAAATGAATATATACATATTGTGATGAGGAAATATGACATCCTCATACATTTGCTGGGTTATGGGGAAAGGAGGTGTGACACGCTGGCTGTCAGCCGACTATAGTCGTAATCAAGAATAGTACCAATGGAAAGGCCATTTCTCTTCAACCCTCCCTATTAGCACAAGGTGACATGGACATGAGAAAACCCCACTCTCTATTAGTCATGTATGCATTGTCATGACATGAGTTATCCTTCCTTGAAAGAAGCAGTTACTTCCCTTCTTTAAATAAATAGGGGGCCTCATCAATATACACATACAGTGTATATACAGCGTTGTGCTTACAAGCTAAACATGTCTCGTCGTTGTCTATCACCTTTCTTATTTTACAACTAACAAAAACTATAACGTGATAGCAGCGGTAAAAGAAAAACATGGAATACTACACAGAAGGTAAAAAGACAAAAGGAGAGCAGTTCTAAAGTCTGGCAACATTTTATTCTTCTTACCGTCTTTTGCGAAACAAGAAGCACAAAGTGTGTTTAAAAAAAAAAAAGATGCCATATTGGAATTTTTGATTGTCTCGAACTTCTTTTCAAGTGCTTGAATTGTTTAAGATAATAATAGCAATAATGTCTAACCATATATGCAAACCTTTTATGTGCTGGGAAATGCCAAATTTGGTGGAATCCCTGAAATTTTTCAAGCAACAGTGTGAGTTATTCTTTTCCATGAAGGACATTGCAAAAAACAAACAAGTGGACCACATTCTTTCATTATCAGGAAAAGGAGGTTTAAGATGATATAACTCATGGTCATTCGGAAACGATGCCAACGGACGTAACCCAGCGGTGATTTGGGAAAAGTTTCTAGAAGAAATAGAGCCACAAGTTAACTTTCAGATTGCATGCTTTTGCTTACAAAATTACTCGCAGAAAGAAACAGAGAACATTGACGATTTTCTGGCAAGATGAAGGGTTCAGGCACAAAAATGCAAGTTCAGAGACAAACGTGAGATGGAAGAAAGAATAATTGACCAGATTATTGCTGGAATAAAATTTCCAGAACTACAAAAACAGCTTCTTAGCAAAAATGATGTCAATGTCAGAAGTACTCAACACATGTAAAAATTACGAGGCTTCAATTTACTACATGAGACAAATGGACAAGCTACAAGGGAAATGTGACAACCAAATATGTGCAATAAAGCACAGACTTGAGGACACAGACAACTGTGGCAAATGTGGACTTAACCATAAAAATGGGAACTGCCCTGCTCGAGACAGCACTTGCTCAGTATGTGGATGCAAGAACCACTGGGCTAGTATGTACCACAACAAAAGACTCAAGTAAAAAACGGACAGGCAGCCACTGACAAATAGATCTACCAAACCAAAAAAATTCACACCAGTGCAGTATGCACACAAAAACCTCTAGAACTCTTTTAACATTCAGGACCAGGTAGCGGACGAGTTTGAGAAAATGTTGTTTTATTCAATGGAAGACTGTGGAAAAAAGTTCTCTCGGACAGAGGCATTTGCCTCATTGGACATTATTTTACCAAACAGGAAAGGTGTCCACAAATTAAAAATCAAGGTGGACACAGGCGCGGAGGGAAATACACTCCCCTTATGCACATCCAGCAATTGTTTCCAGAACATGTAGACCGGAATGGACGACCACATCCTGGCACAACACGGAAAGAAGCAGCAGTACTAATGGCATACAACAGATCTAGTATACCAAAGCACGGATCCATACAAATTCATTGTGCCTACAAGGGTGAATGGAGGCTTGTGAAATTCTACATAGTGACCTCCAATGGACCCACCATACTAGGTTTACCCTCCCTTCAGGACTTAAGACTGGTTACCCTACACTGTTCCATTCAGAGAACAAAGTGTGCCCCAGTCAATTATGAGACAAATACCCCAGTTACTCCATCAGACAATACACCAATCAACTCCATGAAAAACCTAATTGAAACATATCCGGATCAATTTGATCGAATTGGCAACTTCGCAGGGGAATACCACATCGTACTTCGACCAAACAACCATCCAATAGTTCATGCACCCAGGAAATGCCCCATCCATATGAGGGACGAAGTAAAGGCAGAACTAGATGAGATGGTATCACAAGGAATAATAAAGAAGGTCGATGAACCAACAGACTGGGTTAGCAGCATTGTGTATGTGTGCAAGAGCAACGGCAAACTCAAATGGTTTAGACCCCAAAGATCTAAATAAGGCCATCATTCGTTGCCACTACAAAATTCCAACTACGGAAGAGCTCTCGCACAAACTGTCCGGTGCCAAATTCTTCTCCAAGCTGGATGCAAAAAATGGCTACTAGTCTGTCAAGCTTGACAGAGAATCACAGTTGCTAACTACTTTCAATTCTCCTTTTGGAAGATACTGTTTCCAAAGGATGCCATTTGGCTTAGTTATGTCTCAGGATGTATTCCAGCAGAGGATGGACATGATAATAGGAGAGCATATGGGAGCTTTAGCATTGATCGATGACATTATTATCCATGGAAAAACCAAAGAGGAGCACGATCTCAACTTGCGAAAGCTAATGGAGACAGCACAAACTGCAGGACTAACATTTAACAGTAACAAATGTGCTATCAACCAGGAACAAGTCAGATTCTTCGGTGCTATATTCAACAAGAACAGTATATACCCAGATCCCGAAAAGAGGAGGAAATAAAATCACTGCCCAGTCCAACTAATATTACAGAGCTACAGAAGGTACTAGGAATTATTACCTACATGGCACCATTCATTCCTAGGCTGTCAGACCTCACAGCAAACCTCAGGGAACTCCTAAGAAAAGATACCAACTATCATTGGAACAATAGGCACCAGAAGTCGCTGCAAGAAATAAAAGACTTAATATGCAAGGAAATGCTACTATACTACTACGACCCTTCTAAAAAGTTCGTAATACAAGTAGACACATCATCCAGAGGCTTGGGTGCAGCCCTAAACCAAGAAGGCAATTTGCTTCAAAATCCCTGACCAAAACAGAGCAGCACTACACCAATATCGAGCAGGATCTCTTAGCTGTTGTATTTGGCACATATATGAGGAAATATGACACCCTCATACATTCACTGGGTTATGGGGAAAGGAGGTGTGACATGCTGGCCTTCAGAGGGCTATAGTAGTAATCAAGAATAGTACCAGTGGAAAGGCCATTTCTCTTCAACTCTCCCTATTAGCACAAGGTGACATGGGCATGAGAAAACCCCACTCTCTATTAGCCATGTATGCACCAGCGGAGAGAGGCAGACCCACAACCATGATTAGTGTGGAGGAATAAACTGCCAAAAAGACAACACCTAGTAATTTTTCAAACTATGGAAATTAACTAGTTGCCATTTCTTTGTTGGAGAGTGAAGACACATAATTTGTGATGCGGAGGAAACCCAATTCCAATGTCATGCCGCACAGAGAACACAGAGAGAAAAGAAAAAGCTTCTCCTTTGAATGAATTTGCACTCTGAGGTATGGTGAGCCTCTGTAAACAAATACCCAAAGAAAAGACTTATCCACGAGGAAAGAGATGATAATTAATCTTGGTCTTATCTGAAATAAGACGTGCATCTCTCTATCAACATGTTATGGCAACCCAATAACGAGAGAAAAAGAGAAAAGAAAAGATTTCACAAAATCCAAAGTAAGTGAACATAAAATTAAAGTATATTCAAATTTATCTTACTGTATTCATGCTGACGTGAATAAAAGACAAATTACGGGAGGAAAGAATAACTCTGATAAGATAAAGGAGAAGGGAAGAGGGAATATTCCCCAAATGATAAACTTGAGATTTGGAATACGAGCTCGGCCATTAAATCCCAAGGTCTGAAGGAAAGCAGATCATATCTACTGCTGACGAACTGTATTTTCACCTTCCACTATTTAGAAGAAAGACTTTCTTCCTCCTGGCTTTTACCTGAATTGTTTTTTTTTGTTTCTTTCTTGTATTCAATAAAAGAATATTGTTATTAATCTTGTTGACTCCAACACGGCAGTTCAGAGTCCTTTTTTTTTTTGTTGTGGAAGTATTGTATTTGTCGAAGGCCTTGTATTTAAGGGCAAAAGCTAGCCAGTTAGCTCTGTTGAATTTTAATAATTCACATAGAACACACCTAGTGGCTTTAAAATGTGGTTCAGCAGCGTAACAATATTTATATATATTATATAATTGAATATATGTATCAGGATTAAAAACACACACACACACACATATATATATATATATATATATGATAAATAAATATATATTAGATTTATATATCTAATGTCATGGAAATTAGTCAGCGACCTTTGGTTTCATGAAGTTTTTACAAACAACAATCTTCAGGTAGATAACGAAAGGAAATGAATAAATCGAAAATAAAAAAAATACAGTCAAAAACCGTTGGGATTCTGTAGAAATCTTTATGTGTGTTTGTGTGTGTGTGTGAAGGAAATAAAGATATGATTTGTAAGCGTAAATAAGCAAGTGTAATATGGTAGGCCAGAATCACAGTAAATATGATGATGTAGGGATATATTGTATATACTATGGAATATAGTACAATATTGGTATTTTATGTAGAGAAGAGAATTGAGTTAGATTACAATAATAATTTGTATTGTGTTGATGATATGTTGCATATATATTATAGTTATCCATGATAGTACGTATGTAAGGAATATAATGAAGGGGTTGCAATGATAGTTATTATTAGCTATGACTTTTTTTATGTACGATGATGATTATAATTGAAGAGCAAAGTGATGTCATTACAAAATTAAGGAAATAGACGGTGTGTTTGACAAGTATGGCTAATAGTTGTGGGGTTGTGATGGTTATTCTTAATAGTTATCTGTATTGTGTTAACGTTATATGATTTATACGTTTTTGTAATAAATGATGGAGTGTACATGGTAGATAAGATGAATGTACTGTGTTGTGGCCTATTACTAACCCTTATGAAAACATAATGTCAACAAATAGTATGAAGAAGGATATGGGATTAATGGAGAAAGGTGGTACAAACATTGTGGTGGGTGTGATAGTTGGTGCAGGAAAATGGTACTTACGGTGCTTCAGGTGTGGTGTGGTGTCATTTGTTTTCTTTTTTTGTTTTTATAGGAGTAGAGGTGTTAGATGGGTTATATGTATAGGTCGAAGTGTGAAAGAAGATATTTGTGTTCATGCCTACATTTGGAAAGAATTTCAGATTTTTTGTTTAGCAGGGTGTTTTGTGATGGGTAGGTGATGATAGCTAATTTTTCATGGAGGCAAAGAAGACATTTTTTGATGTCTTGTTGTAAGCATTTGCTACCTTTAGTATCTCCTAGGTGATGGTGTGAGAGATGCTCATGTCTTTTAGGTGCCATATGTATGAGGATAAGGTGTTGGATGAGTAATTTCTGTTTGTGAAAGAAAGTTTATGATTGTAAATTCTTTGTTTTATGGTGCCCTCCATTTCACCTATGTAATGCTTGACAGAGTTGTTAGTTTTTACAGTGGCTTTGTATACAACGTTCTTATATAGGCATTTTCCTAGTAGGGGGTGTGTGTTTTTGACCCTACAATTGCATTGGTTGGAGGGGTGTGTGATACTGTTGATGGATTTGATTATTTTATTGTGGCTTTTTATTATTTGGGACATGTTGCTTGTGCAACTGTAGCTGACCTTAATGTTATTTCTGTTAAAGATTTTAGCTAGGGGGCTATTATTGGGGAAGTGCTTGGTAATTAAGTTTAGGAAGTCCCCAAACCGGTGGAGCACTCTTGCTATATATATATATAAAATGAAAAGAAATATATATTATAATTAAAAATATATATATATATATATACTGTAGAGGTTCATGGTTATCAGTAGCTCACTTGGTGGGTCAATGGACCAAATTTTGTGGTGTCATTAAATAGTGCTCAAGAACAATGATAGAGCTTATATATATATATATATATATATATCTACTCATGGGTGCTTATGACTCGACTCAGGTAGCAGACTGAATAGGGATTTATATCTTGGATACGTTGGGTCAACTTAGAGCAGGTGAGAGGCTTTATCAGGATGACACAGATAGTAACACAGCCGCAAGACCTCAAAAATACAGACTGAAATTATTAGGGCATTTGAATTACTAGGATTACAAATCAAAATAGCGCGCCTTGAAGCAGAAAATAGCTGACTTTTTCTTGATGTCTCACACTCAATTTGGATAACAGCACCTTCAAACTTCTTAATAAAAGCAATTCCACTTGTTAACTCTAACTACCCAAGATCGATATTGAAGCAGATGCATAATGCCGTGAACCATAGAATAAATAGACTATCCTCATGTAAAAAAAAATTTTGGAGAAGAACAAAAGAATATATGATGAAGCCCTCAAAAATAGTGGATTCCAGAATAGACAGAAGAATGTAAACCCAGTAAACTCCGACTGTAAGGGACAAAATGTCACCTTTAGCAGAAGTAGCGATAGTGGGAACGACAGACTCATCAAGGTTGGTGATACCACTAATAACCATTCAAATAGACAGAGTAGAAACAAAAATAGAAAAGTAATTTGATTTAACCCACCATTCTGTAAACTTACCTACATTAACATAGGAAAATATTTCCTAAACCTCCTGGAAAGGCACTTTAATAGGGACAACCCAGTAAGTCAAATTTTTAATAGAAACACTGTAAAAATTAGTTACTGAGGGGCTAGATAGAGTGCCTTGTAACTGTAGAAGAAAAAGAGTGCTCTTGGCATGGGTGATGTAACTTGAAGAACATCATTTACAAAGTGTGCATTTCCCCCCGGAACATAATAATTATGGGGTATCTCCGTGGGGAATTGGTAGGTATATAGGTATCTCTGAGGGGAATTAGAAAAAAGACTGTATAACTGCAGACATTTTTCTCTAATCTGCAACTTAAGAACCAAACCGCCATATCTAAATATTTTTGGAACCTTAAGGATCAGGGACTAACCTCACAAATAAAGTGGAAAATAGTCAGGTGGTCTTTAACCACAAATAGCTTCAATAGCAGATGTAACTTGTGTATTGAAGAAAAAATTAGTATAATTAATTCTAAGGATTCCAGATGACTGCTAAATGCACATAACGAACTGGTGTTGAAATGCAGACATAAAGGTAAATTTGAAATATCTTGACTGAAGTTCACCAAGGGTCCTACTCAAGGTAAAAACCAGGATATTGATTTTGGGTGAATTTTATTGGAAAAAATAACATTTATCTCAGTAATTAATAGCATAATATTATAGGGGGATTTATGTAGGGAAGGAGATTTTTGGAATCTTAGAAATTAGTTTGTAATTAGGATTTTTGAATTTTTAGAGTGGTTAGTCCCCTTTGACCATATTCAGGCTAATACGAGTGTAGACAGATATAACCCCACCACATTAGCAAAATAGACATAAGCAGTACATAAAATTAGAGGAACCTGATGGGTGACAAAAGGGTTTGTTTTTTTTAAGGAGGAGGAGAAAAATGATAGCCCTAATTAACCGAGGGATTTAACATATGTAAAAGGAGTAAACAGAAAATTTTAAAAGATAATAATGTAGTTTACAAGTTTACATTATAAAAAAATTCCACCACCTACAAAAAATCTAGCATATGTTTGAATTGGGATGGGTCAATTAACAAAAACACCTTTTTTCTGGTTTCTCAATTCTTCTAAAACTTTATTGTTTTAACCTCCTTTCCTTTTTGCCAGAAAATTTGAATTTTTTTTTTTTTTTTTCATACATATATATATATATATATATATATATATATACACTGTAATACATGTTTGCTGTTTTTCACCCTCAAATCAAGCGTGTAACTCAGCTGAAGAGATGAAGATTATAACGATATTCTTCAGCGAAATAAATCTATAATGATAATTTAACCAGGTTTGAGTTTTCTTCCAATTACATATTATATATATATATATATATATATATATATTACATGGTAATGAATGTAACCCAGGGTTTTATGCTTAACACATTCATCAGAGTGAAATGTTTTCAAAAGAAAACTGATTAATATGGTTAATTTTTGCTTCGGTGGTATTGGAAGGATTTTGTTTGTGTGTATGTGTGCATTTGAATGTTAATGTATTTGTATATGTGACGTTGCTTGAGCAAACATATGTAGGTATATATGCCCATATAATGATATACATCTTTACATATATACACATATTTCCATTGTCTGTTGATGAAAGGGGATGAAAGGGGATAGAAAAAGAAATTGTTAAAGTCAGAATGATTTCTTTTTCCTCTTAATCCTATCTATCTTTCTGATAGCTAAAGGCTTATTTGATGTGATTATGAAATATCTGTTTCATGGTGAATGTTAATGAGTGATGATGATAATTAAAATCAGAATCATCATCACGTTACTTTTTTTAGAAAGATTTTTTGTAATTTTGTTCTTCATTCATTTTTAATTTATTTTTATGTAGATAATGATTGTGTTGTCAATGGTTATTGGTGGTACTTATGGGTTTTTTTAATGTAGTATTTTTGGGTAGGTAATAAAAATAACATTAAGTTTTGGATAGTTTTTGCAATGATGATAATAATAACAAATGTAATAATTATGATCCTAAAGGACTCTGAGGATACTAGTGGGTGCTCATAATGCAATGATGTGAAAAAAATAGTGCTTACAATAATTGATAATACTAAAAATATTACTTACATCTACTGGCAATACTTGTGAGGGATCATAATGTGATAATATGAGAAAAATAGTACTTATGGTCAGTGGTTCTGTTTTATAATTAGTATGGTGTTGGCAATGGCTGATGTGGTAATAAGAGAGGTGTTGGTGAAACTGGTGATGTATGGTGAAAAGACAAGGGAGGAAGTTTTAACGAGTGATGTGAACATAGATGACAGAAAAATTTCAACCATCTATTTTTATCTCTCTCAGTAAAACTTCCTCCCTTGTCCTTTCACCCTACCTCATCAGTTTCACCCTAAATCCTATTTTTCCCATATGCTATCTAGAGGACCTGCCAAGAGGGAAGAACGATTCAGCATGATTTGATGATAATTATTAAAAAATAAAAATATATATATAAGTGAAAATAAATATATATATCATAATCAAAATACATATGTATATATTATAATTAAGAATGAATATATACATATATCATAATTAGAAAAGAATATATATATATATATATATCATCATCATCATGTTGTGTCGCCAGCACGGATAATATATATATATATATATATATATATAGAGCACGTCGGGTATGCCTGATTGCCCTTAGAATTAGTAAAGAAGAGAAATAAACTTACCTGGCATCATCAAATCTTCCAGTCAAAAGCAAATTACCTCTGATTGCAATGAACGTGTCTCTGCCCCAGTTTCTGGCAAATCCACTGGCAAAGTGAGGAAGACCTAAAAAAATAAAATTATTCCATATTTTGAATAAATAATAAAATTACCAAAAATTTCTTTAAATAACAAACTTTATCAAAGAAATTGCTTTGCTGATCAGGAAACAAACTTTCTACGAGATATTTTTATCACAATGAATAATGATAAACATACCTGCAGCAAGAGAAAGAACATCCAAGTGTTTTTTGCCTTTGTCATCTGTATACAAGATCTTAGGACGAGGTTCACTGATGTCAGCAGCCAGGGGTGGAAGCTCTGCATATTTGACAAATCCACAAAACTGGATGGAACCCAAAGCAAGAGCTTGGACAAATGAAGAACCATCAATGATGAAGCTGACAAAGGCAAAAAAGAATTTTATATTAGACAAAACAATGTATAATCCCATTAATATGCATATATGCATGTATACATATATCTAAATGATTTTTATTTATTGAATTATATAATTTAATCAATAAAAATCAAAAACTAAATTTTGTACTTTTCCTTAAAATATTCAAATTAAAGTGTATGTGAGACTTGAATGCTCAAGGATATTTCTTTTCTGATTTATAAGTCAACATGTACATACAAAAATATTTGTGAATCCTTTTTATATATATATATTAATACATAAATGTGTATATATATATATATATATATATATATATATATATGAATACACATACATAAATATACATATACATATATATATATATATATATATATACACACACACACATAGTAATTGCATAATTTCTTAGAAATTACTGCTGTCCCTCAATCTCATAGCCTCACCATCAACACCTCACTGTATCCTCTCAAGTGACTCATCAATCCTGTTGCAAATCCATTAAGTATGAAACAAATGTGACACAGAAAGTACATCTTCCCTATAATATTGATAGGATCAGTTTGTAGATATTTATGCTTGTGTACCCCCATATGTCTCATAAGACCAGAAACTGACTTACAAACTTTATTATACATAGTGCGATTCAAATTGTTGGTTGCTGGAGAGAAACCAGTGTTCATGGATTGTCTCTTATGAGACTTCCAATGATTGACATATTCAGCCATAGAGAGCAAAATCTGACTACATGTTAGACATCACTGGACATTTACATTCTCACCAACATTGCAAGTGTTTCTCTTCTAAAGTTGATGCTTGAAGTTTGCATGCTTAATGTGTTCCTTCTCAAAACTAATGCAGCCATCATCCACATTGATTTTCCATTCACTCATCCTCAATGTCAGATTTTCCCAGTTGTCAGGATCTATTTTTATATTTACAAGGTTGCTTTTTAGCATTGGTTTGGTTTGGTTTCTTAGTTTAATGGCATATCAACCTTAATAGGTTATTTATTTCATGCCAAAGCCATCCTTGTAGAAGAACAGTAGTAATACTATTTAACCCATAGCTGGTGGGTAAGGGGGGGTCATACCTTTCCCAAGAATAGCCATTACACCATGTGGACTCCCCCAGTTGCTTTTTATAATCCTTACACTTCTAAGACTTATACTGTAGACATTTGCCAGGATGCAGCTGACCATAAAGGAGTTGCTTCAGAGGTCCAGCATCACTCATATGCACAACATCATCTGCCCACAGCATTTGGGCCATTTGATGAGAGACTCAATGTTTGTGCCTCCTGCCCTTAAAAGGATTTCTGTTTTAGGTGTTTTAGTATTCCACTTGGTGTTAAGAATTCATCTCAAACATTTCTGATGAAAGTGCTCAAGTATTTTTGCAGATGCCTATGAAACAATGTCCATGTTTCAGATGAGTTCAAAAGAACTTTCAACAAACAGGACCTATGAATATTCATCTTAGCTTTATGGGTAATATTACAATTAGTTCATACTCTGTTTTTAAGCATCGTAAAGGCTACTGATGCATTTTGAATGGGTAGGTGAATTCCAGTATCCATCAAAAGTCAATGTACTTGTCAAATAAGAGAAAATTTCAACAACTAATACCATGAATGGTTATAATTGGATTAATATACAGCTCACCTGAAATGGAAGCAAATGTTTTTGTTTTTGTCAGGTTTATTTTTAAACCAAATGCAATACATGATTGGTTTGATTTGGTTTTATGGCATATCAATCATTGTAGGTTATTTAATGCCAAATCCATTTTTATACATACAAACAGTTCTATTTCAAACAATTCAGTTTAGA